>JAWNNP010003488.1:0-310874 GCA_035044805.1 Leucophenga maculata | reverse complement strand
ATAAATAAATATATACAGTTGCCGCTCGGTTATATGAACACCCTTTTATGTGAACATCCAGAATTGTGAACAAAAAAAAAATTTCCACACGAGGTTCTAAAGAGTGAACACAACCTCTCTCTATTATGTAAACAACTTGCAACCGTTTAATTCTTTAACTGTTTTTCGCGTTTGAAATGTGTTCTTCCCCGAATGCAAAAGAAAATATTTTATCTAGCAACTGAAAGAAAGAAATTCATTTTGTGTTTGTGATGGTTGACTGTAAAAATTTAAGCGACGATTTGGTATAAGACTTTTAAAAATATCCAGGGAAAAAGTGTCATCCAATCCGGAATATGTTGAACCTTTTAAAAAAGTACTTAATTCTATAAGAACAAAACACAATTTGACACCTGATCAAATTTACAATGCAGACGAGACTGGTTGAAAACAGGATCCAACCAAAACTTTTATTTAAAAAAATGAAAAAATTGCGCATAGAAGAAAAGCCGAAAAAGCGAGTCTCACATTCTTGGCCTTTTAGGAAGCACAAATTAAAACCACTGGCCGTATTCAGAAAGGCGTACTATCTGCTGTATTCTTGTGCGCTCCTCGACAGTTGCTGTGAATGCCCAATCGTCCTCTATTTCGTCGTCCTCCAATCATCAATTTTGGCCCCCATGTACTTCATGCGTGCTGGAGCTCTTTCATCCATTCGAATGAGGTGATCAGCCCACGGCAGCCGTTGGATATTTTTTCCGCTGGACTATGTCAATTTCGTCGAATAGCTCATATAGCTCTCGGTTCATACAGGACCTAAACTTGTCGCAGACTCTAATAGGACTAAAAATCCGGCGAAGAATCTTCTTCTTAAAGACTTCCAACGCTGTTTCCTCTTACTCAATCACGGACCATGCCTCTGCGCCGTACAGTAGGGCGGCGAATATCAGCGTCTTAAAGATCTTGACTTTCGTCTTCCGAGAGAGGGCTTCACTTCTAATTTGCTTGATCAACCCAAAATAGCATATATTTGCAAGCGTGATTCTTCGCTTGATGTCCAGGCTGCCGTTCTTGTGGCTCGTCGACGAAACGAAATTTTCTACAACATTGAAGTTAAAATTGTCAATCGTCACTGACCGTCTAAAACGCCATGAGCCGAGATGGTTTTTCAATCTCTGAGAGTGCCTTGCTGACTAGCCGTTCCTCTGTACCAATGATATCAATATCTTTTGGATGATGGAGCCCAACGTATTCTCTATATTACCATCAACAGATTGAAAAAATCGCACGACAGCCCATCACACTGCCTCCTGGCTTTCATCGTCTCCAAGTAGGTTTAACAACTGTCACTCCATATTCCAAACTCCTGAATCTGGAGCAGACTTCCATTGTCGTCTTTGCAAGAAGTAATTTTAAGTATTGACCTCCTTGGTAGCTATATCTGTGGAGCGAATAATTCATCTTCGCTTTACATATACTCGTATAAGTTTATCCGTAGTAGCAAGAGAGGTTTCCCAGAGCAGTCGCAAGAATGAGTTAGGCCTCTATTTATTTACATAGCCTTAATGCGAATTGCAGCCAGAAGCACACCAAAATCAATGAAAACGGAGACGTGGTAGCTTACCTTGGTACCGGCGTTTGTCGCATTGCATGTCTAGAACTACTCGGTCATAAAAACCATATTCCATATATGTACATATATGCTAAAAATTCAGAACACATTTCAATGAAATTTAATTAATTAAAAAATATTAAACCAAATTACGTTATTTCGAAGAATACAATATATATCAGATATATCTTTGGACAGTTAAAAAATTGACCACAATAAATAATATTAATTATTAAAATCATCGAAGCACAAGCGTGGGCAATATATTGCTGGACAAAACATTCAATGCTCAGTTAGTGAACACAATTCGTAATGGCAATGCAAAGCCGCACGGAGCGCATATTGTTGAAGATCTTTTTCTGCTATATGATACTACTGGGAATCAGCTCGGGTAGCTACAACTTTAGCAAGTACACACATATATCTCCTCGCTGCGTATGCATACAGGCATATATCTCCAATGTCATCACTTTACTCGCAATGCCCTGGGCATTGTTGCACGGTCTAGATGTTTTGGACGAAGTCAGATTAATACATCCCATAGTGGAAATATCTGTTAAGGTGGCATTTTGCATCAATGTTTGTGTCATTACATATACCACACTGACACGTGCACGTCGCGAAAGGCAAATGAAACGTTTTGCTAAGAACTGGTTTCGTATGGAACGCAAGTATTTATTACTGCACGGTCAGTTGTCAGAGAATCCGGTCATCGAGCGTCAATTTCGTCAGCTATTCTATATGATATATGGCATTAATGCGTTCCTCATGACAAATTTTTTTCTCGCATATGCTGTGCTACCGGAGGACTACTATGGCATGGAGATATTCAGTTTTCTGACACTCTTTTCGAATGCACAGAACATTGTGCACTGTGCCGTCTTCGTATTTGTGTTCATATTGTTATGGGCATTACGTGGCTTCTCCTATGTGAATTTACAGCTGTACGAGCTCTTCGAATAGGCACAGCGTGCAGACTTGGGACAGCAGGAGTTGAACTGGTTGTGCCTGCAACTTTGGCGTCTGCAACGTGTCCATTGGCATTATACACGATTTGTATGTCAATTGGTCGACATCTATCGCTATCAATTTCAATGCTACTCTACTGACCATGGGCTATCTGACGGTCGTGCTGTCCTTTGATCGGAGTAACCATAAAACTTATATTTGCATTGTGGCAACCAATTTTGTTTGCATGCTGCTGCAGTTGTTCTATGTGGATGCACTTTGTGATAAAACCGTGTGCACAGCAGCAGAGACTGTTGGTATCTTGAAAAGATTCTCTGAGTTAAAGAGATTGCCACATCAACTGAGACTAAAGGTGAGTATGGTTGGTCTTAATGTTGCAATGTCTAATTTTGCATATTAATTCCAGTTGCATGAATTCTCATTGGAATTGTGTTCCCGAAAACTCGATGTTTCTATGTTTGGGCTTTATTCGCTAAACAAACGCTTGTGGTTCACCAATTTCAATGAGCTACTTTTGAATACAACGGTTCTACTGCAATTTCATATAATTATATCTGAAAGAATTAGAAAATTAATAAAAATTTAAAAATTCCTTCAAGCATTTATAAATACAAAGAAGAATGTGAGAAATAAAGATAATAAAGTACAACCAATTTTTTGTGGGAAACATTAGAAAACAAGTACGGAAAATACAGTCGGGCGCAACCGACTGTAAGAGGCCCCGTACCAGTTCAGGTCGCCTAACAAACATATTAAATGTTTCCCGAGCTTATGACCAAACACATGACCACTTCTCACTGCGCGAATATGAATGAAAGAAAAGGGGGGTTGTTCAAATTCAATTGCTTATAAAATCGCCATTTATTATCCGATTTTGATGAACTTTTTGGATTTTTGCTTAGAGAGACGTTATCTCTATATTGGTACACTCAATTTTTTTTGTGCCGAAGAAATTTTCACCCTAAGGGGTGATTTTATGGGGAAGGGGGGGAGGAGGCAAAATTTCAAAATAAACTTGTGAAATTCCGGAGCAGTCCTAGTCGAATGCAAAAAACATGAAGTCTCTATCTATTACCGTTGTCCGAGATCCTTTCGTTCATACAGACGGACAGACGGACGGACGGACAGACGGACATGGCTATATCGACTCCTCTATCACTCCTGACCATAATGGTGGTAACTTTGGGGTCTCCGACCATTATTTCTACCTGTTACATACATTTGCACAAACCCAATAGGCTCTCGTACCTTCGGTACAGGGCCTAATTATGGCTTAAGATATAAAAAGATAATAAACAAAAAAATATTAAATTCGGTGCCTGCCGCGTTGGCTTAAGCCAGAATTAGTAAGCGTCAATAAACACCCGCGTACTTCACGTTACTTGGACTTCCAACTTTGCTCCTTGGTAAGGCCTATCTAAAACCTCTGTAGGTTCTACGGCGACTTTTTTTACAACTCACGGGTTGTGAACGCAACTCTACATCAAGCTTCGGAATAAACTTTACCCGCATTTGGGTGTTAACCACAGCCACCACGTCACTCCCTGAAGGACCTCAACCAAACGGCCAGGGCGAAGTAAAAAAAAATTACACTTCGTGGGTCCCTGACCCCAGTGGCACGAGATTAAGTATCTTGTCAACCCTCGTAAACTAGAACAAACACTAGTTATTTTTGCAAATCGAATTTCCAAACAGTTACGGGTTGCTGAACCATACAGAACGGACTTAGTTAGTCCGATTTGTCTCATCGAGCTGATGATCACCAATATACTCGTTTAAACTTAATAATATCTCCGATGCAGAAAAGTTGTTGACTGCCAACGACTTCGGAACTTTAGAACACATATCTCTTAGGTAGCCTCTGAACAGCCTGAACCAACTTTGAAAAGACGACAACCACCCTTCTTAATTAAGGTTTGGTCCGCTTGGCTTGGAACCCGCCACTCCACATTAGGATCAAGTTATAAGATTATGCAACTGGAATATCTGGATTGGTCAAATATCTAGCACGATGCAATCCAGGAAATACAATGGATAGGACGCGATAGAACCAGATTTCCATATCTCCATATTCACAACGCTACATGGATCCGATCAAATAAAATTATGCAATCAAATGGATCATGTTATGATTGACGGACACACGCATCAATCGTGTTGGATGTTGAACTTTACGTCCAAATCCCAATAGAGACTCGGACCACTCTTCTGTCGATCTTGGTTTGAAGAGGACTGTCGTATTGCTACTACAGCGAAGAACGCTTTCTATCAGCAATCTCTGCGGTCGGGAGCAATGCGAGCTGTTAGAGAAACGGAGAGAGGAGAAATGGCTTTTCAGACGCAAGAAAAAGGAGCCAGAAAGGTGCCAGTTTGAAGATGTTGAAAGGCTATGTGAAGTCAAGAGTCTGACCGAAGGTTTTAAATCCGGAGTAACTTTATTTAAAGACGAAAGTAAAAACTGGATGCAAATACACAGGAATTACTGACATTATCAAAGGAGTAAATAATGCGCACAATCCCGCCGATAGAAATATGACACCGGACCCACCAGTTAATGATGGCACTATTGTAGAAGCCCTGGACTATAATGATAAATAACAAAGCGACAGATTGTGTTGGGCTGCCAGCTAAGTTATTCAAGACCGGCAGCAATGATAAGGAGTGTGCACCAACTTTGATACAAGATAAGGTCCAATGAAAATATACACGATGCCTAGAATCTCAGTGTTCTTTGTCCTATCTTTAAGAAAGAGACTTCCGCTATTTGCGATAAAAGGCTGAAGCCATATACGGATTCACTGATAGGACATTATCAGTGTGCCTTCACACGAAAATGGTCGACCAGTGACAAAATATTCACATTACGACAAACCTTGGAAAGGACCCGTGAGTTTAACAAAGACTCATACCAACTATTTGTCGATTATGAAGCCGCTTTCAACGAACGAAGCTTCCGAAACCCTATCTCTGCACTAGGTATTCCGGCAAAGATCGTTCGTCTTTGCATGATGACGCTAACCCATATACAAAGCATTGTCAGGGTAGGAAAGAACCTCTACGAATCCTTTAATACTAAGGAAGGTTACAGGCAGGTTGATGCGCTATATCGATCTTCCAAAATGATACTGCTCGCATATGCGAATGAAATTGGATTAAGTGATAAATGTGGACAAGATTTTTGGACCTATTAGAGTTGGAGTTGTATGAGTAATCTGATGGGTTGATTTAGTCCAGCGCATACAATTCCACTTGTCTGGTCATCTTTTTCAATTCAAAGAAAGAGCTGGCCGTCTGGTTAGCTAGTATTAACTTATACTGAACGATAGCACACACTTCCTCCCTACTAAATACACAACTCAACTCTATTGCGCAATTCTTTTATACCACTAAAACAAACCAAACCATACGAAATAAAATCAAACCACAGTTTGGCGATATAGGTAAACCGGAAATTTAACAAACTGCAAACCATTTTGTAGCGAAGATTGAAATATCCATTAGTTTAATTACCAACGTTAGAACGGCAAGAAATCCGGAAGACGACAAACTGCAACGAATTGAGGCTATAAATATTTGGTGTGCTTTTCGATAATGATGACGATTAGATGCGACTGCCGCTGTTCGGCTGCCTTAATGCATTTTCGCATTTCCGTTGCTGGCAAGCACTCTGCCACATACGAATAATCCACACAGGCATATTTCCTGCACTGTACCACACAATACCCAATTCTCATACTCAGACATCAGCTTGTGTAGCAGGAAGAACTCTTGACGCTTGTTCTTTAATTAGTGCAACCGAGCTATTTTCTATCGGCCAATTTACCGCAGAAACTTCATCATCATCAGTATCACCATCGCATTCAACAACAACAACAACAACACTAACAAGAACATCATCGACGCCAAACTATGTGACAGATTGAGTGCTATTAACTAGCTGCTTCTGTATACAGCTTGTTAAACAACCGCACATTGTGCATCTCAAAAGGGTGTTTCCGAATAGTCATGAATTATATATATTTCCTGCGTAGCACGGCGGCTCGAATTTCGCGACAAAATAAATTTATCATGACTATTCGGACTCTCAACATTGCAGCACACGCAAGTTTAGCCTACTATTCTTCATCAGTGGAGTCAGGAACGCGCGGTGGCGAGTACGACAATCAAATTGTGTAAAAAATTTAACATAGAAAGCCTGCCGGATCTCACGAATTGCTGGACTATCTTCTGTGCAAGATACAATATGGGTAAAGATGTTTCAGAAGGATTCAGATCGGAGGGCAATGTTCGGAAAACTATTCCACAAGTCACCGCTAAGAACAATTTGAACATGTGAAGCTATGCACCAAGGTGATCCTTTAACTTTTGCCACAAACCGGACAATGCTACCAAGCTCCCACACCTTTTTCTTTTTTGTTCTCTAGGACCAAGACTATACTCAAAATCTGCCGCTTTTAACAACATTGAACTAATGCAAGCAGCACTGACAACAACTTCGAGGACTTTGGAAGAATGTGTAAAAAAATATGTAGATGCTCTTGGAGAAGAATGGACTAAATCCATTTTATGTCTTTTGAAACCTACCCCGTTGCATGCATACTCTTGCATAGATATATCCAATCCATTTTCGTACCCTGCTGCAGTAGTTCGTCAGCAATTGTCCACAAATTTCAATAGTTGTGGTTTGTACGATGGATTTACAATAGCAACGCGAGGCATGTAGTTAAATTTTTTTTTTTTTTATCAGTTTTGGCACACTGACATCGATGATGATGATGACGGTGACTTGTTTGTACATATACAGTTCTGTCCATAGATAGTTGATTTCACAGCAATGGGACACGCCGCATATGGATTGACTTTGCAACAGTGCAGACGTTTGTTTATGCATTGTGTTGTCTTACTTCAGTTTATACTTGTCATTTTTTTTCCACAGGTTAATCAGTTTTTGCGGTTTACATTCATGGCCAAAGGAAATGCTGCATTTTAGTGAAGCCACAAATGAAGCACAAACAATTTGAATTCTCGCAGCTCTATCATACACTTTGGAGAACTCGAGAAACAGTCGAAAGTTTTATTTATTAACTTGTAAGAGGACACAGGATAATCAAATCACTTTCGACGATTTTTTTCAATGTGAGTGACAAAACGCTCTGCTTAGTGGTAGACTGGACAATTTAACCAGGAATGATGTAGACCTCGAAGGACATTTGTGCGGATCAGGGCATGCTGGCATCCTGAAGACAAGTGAATCAAGTATAAGCTAAAACGGCAACGCATGCAGATTTTCGACAAAATGCTGGAGAACATGGGCACTGCAAGAGATGCCAACTTCTGCCTATGAAAGGCCAGTAGAAAAGGCAAATGACTTACTCCGATCAAAAGCGTCTAAAACGCCACGAAGCGCCAAGCTGGTCTTACTACGTTGTCGGTTTTAAATGTCAAAATGAGGTTGCAGTATTTTTCGACGGTGTGGAAACTAGCATTCATTGCAATGATTCCAAAATCTGGCAAACCAGAGGTGTACCTTGAATTCTGCTGGCCGATTAATCTCCTGCCTTCGATGTCGAAGGTTTGGGGAAGATTGGTCTTTGCCAGTCTTGCGATCTTTGTAGAGCCTGATCCCGGACCATAAGTTGGTCTTCCACTCTGACCAAACCACGTTAGAGTAACTCCACGGAGTCACCGACCACATATTGCAAACATTCGACCGATTGCATTATTGCAATGCCATCTTCGTGACATCAACCCGCCATTCGATCGAATTAGGCTTCTCCTTTAGGTCAAGGAGACTGCCCTCGCCCTTTGACTTGATACGATGTTACTTGGAGAACCGTTTCTTTAGGGTCAAAGTTAAAGCGAATCTGTCCTCTTCTCACACAGTAATCACAGGAGTGCCATATACCTGGACCTTAAGCTTAACTGGAGAATAATTTCTTTTCGTGTTCAGTGGACGGTCTCCATGAAAATGAGTAAAGACAGTGCCGCGTAACATAACAATAAAACATTTTTACAATTTAAATTGGACGTTCCTTAATTCACTTTTGTCGAGCGTAAATCAATACTTGATCGACATACGATGCCTTCTAGTGCTATCTCCCAAGGCTAAGCATAATCTTGTCAGTGTTTAAAACCTGTTTCTTAAAGCTGACAGATAAACAGCACAAAGTGTTAAAAGAACAATATCAGAGCTATTTTGTAGATGCATATTTAATCGACAAAAAGCAAAATCTGCTTTGTATTGCACTAAAAATTTAACTAAATATATTTTATACCCTTTCTTTTATACTATATATATTCTATATATGTTCCTCTGTATAATTTCTCACTTCTTTGCAGCCATCACTACTTTAGGCTTTTTCTCCTTCTGCTCCTTGGCATTTTCTTTAGCCAGCCGTTCCAGATCCGTTTTGCGCAGATCTCGTAATTCATCGGCCCAGCCGAGTGCTTCGGCTAGTGCTTCAACGCCAGCATCACAATCTCCAATAAAGGCAACATCGCGCGTATTCGATGCATGATCGAATTTCAGTGTATTGCCGGTAAACCAACTACTACCGCTCTGTCCAACTTTCTCGCGATTAATTAAAAGACGCACACATTTCCTACCAGCACGATCGACAAGCGATGCGAAAGGCTGCACCTCAAGTGAAGTGCCCATAATGATGAGCAAATCACATTTAGCGAAGTCCTCATCGGGTTGTGTATAAAATCGCTGCGGTAAATTTTCACCAAAGAAAACTATATCCGGTTTAACGACACCACCACAACTATCACATACAGGAAGACGGTCCTCAAAAATCTCATTCTTCATCCATTTCATATCGAATAGCTTGCGACAACCGAGACAATGATTGGTATAAAAAGTACCGTGCGCCTCCACAAGCTTATCGTCGGGTACGCCTGCTACGCGCTCAAGCGTATCAATATTCTGTGTATAATGGCGAACCAGCAGCCCCTTCTCGTGCAACAAACGTATGAAATAATGCGATATAGTTGGATTAAAAGTACCCGGATAGAGTTCTTTGGCCAATGCAAAGAAAGGTTTGGGATTGTCGTCAAAGTAGTCCACATCGAATCCAATAGCAGTAGGTGTTGGCGCCGCGCATAATCCGACTTGTAAGTAGCTGCTAAGCAATTTTATTTTAGTTAACATAAACCAAACATTTGCACTTTTGACAGCTGCTGGTATACCAGACTTTCGATCGCCAGGTTCCGGTTTGTATAACAATTTGCAAAAATATAATTTGCCAACACCTACTGCTATTTTCGATGTGGACTACTTTGACGACAATCCCAAACCTTTCTTTGCATTGGCCAAAGAACTCTATCCGGGTACTTTTAATCCAACTATATCGCATTATTTCATACGTTTGTTGCACGAGAAGGGGCTGCTGGTTCGCCATTATACACAGAATATTGATACGCTTGAGCGCGTAGCAGGCGTACCCGACGATAAGCTTGTGGAGGCGCACGGTACTTTTTATACCAATCATTGTCTCGGTTGTCGCAAGCTATTCGATATGAAATGGATGAAGAATGAGATTTTTGAGGACCGTCTTCCTGTATGTGATAGTTGTGGTGGTGTCGTTAAACCGGATATAGTTTTCTTTGGTGAAAATTTACCGCAGCGATTTTATACACAACCCGATGAGGACTTCGCTAAATGTGATTTGCTCATCATTATGGGCACTTCACTTGAGGTGCAGCCTTTCGCATCGCTTGTCGATCGTGCTGGTAGGAAATGTGTGCGTCTTTTAATTAATCGCGAGAAAGTTGGACAGAGCGGTAGTAGTTGGTTTACCGGCAATACACTGAAATTCGATCATGCATCGAATACGCGCGATGTTGCCTTTATTGGAGATTGTGATGCTGGCGTTGAAGCACTAGCCGAAGCACTCGGCTGGGCCGATGAATTACGAGATCTGCGCAAAACGGATCTGGAACGGCTGGCTAAAGAAAATGCCAAGGAGCAGAAGGAGAAAAAGCCTAAAGTAGTGATGGCTGCAAAGAAGTGAGAAATTATACAGAGGAACATATATAGAATATATATAGTATAAAAGAAAGGGTATAAAATATATTTAGTTAAATTTTTAGTGCAATACAAAGCAGATTTTGCTTTTTGTCGATTAAATATGCATCTACAAAATAGCTCTGATATTGTTCTTTTAACAGTTTGTGCTGTTTATCTGTCAGCTTTAAGAAACAGGTTTTAAACACTGACAAGATTATGCTTAGCCTTGGGAGATAGCACTAGAAGGCATCGTATGTCGATCAAGTATTGATTTACGCTCGACAAAAGTGAATTAAGGAACGTCCAATTTAAATTGTAAAAATGTTTTATTGTTATGTTACGGGGCACTGTCTTTACTCATTTTCATGGAGACCGTCCACTGAACACGAAAAGAAATTATTCTCCAGTTAAGCTTAAGGTCCAGGTATATGGCACTCCTGTGATTACTGTGTGAGAAGAGGACAGATTCGCTTTAACTTTGACCCTAAAGAAACGGTTCTCCAAGTAACATCGTATCAAGTCAAAGGGCGAGGGCAGTCTCCTTGACCTAAAGGAGAAGCCTAATTCGATCGAATGGCGGGTTGATGTCACGAAGATGGCATTGCAATAATGCAATCGGTCGAATGTTTGCAATATGTGGTCGGTGACTCCGTGGAGTTACTCTAACGTGGTTTGGTCAGAGTGGAAGACCAACTTATGGTCCGGGATCAGGCTCTACAAAGATCGCAAGACTGGCAAAGACCAATCTTCCCCAAACCTTCGACATCGAAGGCAGGAGATTAATCGGCCAGCAGAATTCAAGGTACACCTCTGGTTTGCCAGATTTTGGAATCATTGCAATGAATGCTAGTTTCCACACCGTCGAAAAATACTGCAACCTCATTTTGACATTTAAAACCGACAACGTAGTAAGACCAGCTTGGCGCTTCGTGGCGTTTTAGACGCTTTTGATCGGAGTAAGTCATTTGCCTTTTCTACTGGCCTTTCATAGGCAGAAGTTGGCATCTCTTGCAGTGCCCATGTTCTCCAGCATTTTGTCGAAAATCTGCATGCGTTGCCGTTTTAGCTTATACTTGATTCACTTGTCTTCAGGATGCCAGCATGCCCTGATCCGCACAAATGTCCTTCGAGGTCTACATCATTCCTGGTTAAATTGTCCAGTCTACCACTAAGCAGAGCGTTTAGTCACTCACATTGAAAAAAATCGTCGAAAGTGATTTGATTATCCTGTGTCCTCTTACAAGTTAATAAATAAAACTTTCGACTGTTTCTCGAGTTCTCCAAAGTGTATGATAGAGCTGCGAGAATTCAAATTGTTTGTGCTTCATTTGTGGCTTCACTAAAATGCAGCATTTCCTTTGGCCATGAATGTAAACCGCAAAAACTGATTAACCTGTGGAAAAAAAATGACAAGTATAAACTGAAGTAAGACAACACAATGCATAAACAAACGTCTGCACTGTTGCAAAGTCAATCCATATGCGGCGTGTCCCATTGCTGTGAAATCAACTATCTATGGACAGAACTGTATATGTACAAACAAGTCACCGTCATCATCATCATCGATGTCAGTGTGCCAAAGCTGATAAAAAAAAAAAAAATTTAACTACATGCCTCGCGTTGCTATTGTAAATCCATCGTACAAACCACAACTATTGAAATTTGTGGACAATTGCTGACGAACTACTGCAGCAGGGTACGAAAATGGATTGGATATATCTATGCAAGAGTATGCATGCAACGGGGTAGGTTTCAAAAGACATAAAATGGATTTAGTCCATTCTTCTCCAAGAGCATCTACATATTTTTTTACACATTCTTCCAAAGTCCTCGAAGTTGTTGTCAGTGCTGCTTGCATTAGTTCAATGTTGTTAAAAGCGGCAGATTTTGAGTATAGTCTTGGTCCTAGAGAACAAAAAAGAAAAAGGTGTGGGAGCTTGGTAGCATTGTCCGGTTTGTGGCAAAAGTTAAAGGATCACCTTGGTGCATAGCTTCACATGTTCAAATTGTTCTTAGCGGTGACTTGTGGAATAGTTTTCCGAACATTGCCCTCCGATCTGAATCCTTCTGAAACATCTTTACCCATATTGTATCTTGCACAGAAGATAGTCCAGCAATTCGTGAGATCCGGCAGGCTTTCTATGTTAAATTTTTTACACAATTTGATTGTCGTACTCGCCACCGCGCGTTCCTGACTCCACTGATGAAGAATAGTAGGCTAAACTTGCGTGTGCTGCAATGTTGAGAGTCCGAATAGTCATGATAAATTTATTTTGTCGCGGAATTCGAGCCGCCGTGCTACGCAGGAAATATATATAATTCATGACTATTCGGAAACACCCTTTTGAGATGCACAATGTGCGGTTGTTTAACAAGCTGTATACAGAAGCAGCTAGTTAATAGCACTCAATCTGTCACATAGTTTGGCGTCGATGATGTTCTTGTTAGTGTTGTTGTTGTTGTTGTTGAATGCGATGGTGATACTGATGATGATGAAGTTTCTGCGGTAAATTGGCCAATAGAAAATAGCTCGGTTGCACTAATTAAAAACATGCAAGAGTTCTTCCTGCTACACAAGCTGATGCTGAGTATGAGAATTGGGTATTGTGTGGTACAGTGCAGGAAATATGCCTGTGTGGATTATTCGTATGTGGCAGAGTGCTTGCCAGCAACGGAAATGCGAAAATGCATTAAGGCAGCCGAACAGCGGCAGTCGCATCTAATCGTCATCATTATCGAAAAGCACACCAAATATTTATAGCCTCAATTCGTTGCAGTTTGTCGTCTTCCGGATTTCTTGCCGTTCTAACGTTGGTAATTAAACTAATGGATATTTCAATCTTCGCTACAAAATGGTTTGCAGTTTGTTAAATTTCCGGTTTACCTATATCGCCAAACTGTGGTTTGATTTTATTTCGTATGGTTTGGTTTGTTTTAGTGGTATAAAAGAATTGCGCAATAGAGTTGAGTTGTGTATTTAGTAGGGAGGAAGTGTGTGCTATCGTTCAGTATAAGTTAATACTAGCTAACCAGACGGCCAGCTCTTTCTTTGAATTGAAAAAGATGACCAGACAAGTGGAATTGTATGCGCTGGACTAAATCAACCCATCAGATTACTCATACAACTCCAACTCTAATAGGTCCAAAAATCTTGTCCACATTTATCACTTAATCCAATTTCATTCGCATATGCGAGCAGTATCATTTTGGAAGATCGATATAGCGCATCAACCTGCCTGTAACCTTCCTTAGTATTAAAGGATTCGTAGAGGTTCTTTCCTACCCTGACAATGCTTTGTATATGGGTTAGCGTCATCATGCAAAGACGAACGATCTTTGCCGGAATACCTAGTGCAGAGATAGGGTTTCGGAAGCTTCGTTCGTTGAAAGCGGCTTCATAATCGACAAATAGTTGGTATGAGTCTTTGTTAAACTCACGGGTCCTTTCCAAGGTTTGTCGTAATGTGAATATTTTGTCACTGGTCGACCATTTTCGTGTGAAGGCACACTGATAATGTCCTATCAGTGAATCCGTATATGGCTTCAGCCTTTTATCGCAAATAGCGGAAGTCTCTTTCTTAAAGATAGGACAAAGAACACTGAGATTCTAGGCATCGTGTATATTTTCATTGGACCTTATCTTGTATCAAAGTTGGTGCACACTCCTTATCATTGCTGCCGGTCTTGAATAACTTAGCTGGCAGCCCAACACAATCTGTCGCTTTGTTATTTATCATTATAGTCCAGGGCTTCTACAATAGTGCCATCATTAACTGGTGGTTCCGGTGTCATATTTCTATCGGCGGGATTGTGCGCATTATTTACTCCTTTGATAATGTCAGTAATTCCTGTGTATTTGCATCCAGTTTTTACTTTCGTCTTTAAATAAAGTTACTCCGGATTTAAAACCTTCGGTCAGACTCTTGACTTCACATAGCCTTTCAACATCTTCAAACTCACACCTTTCTGGCTCCTTTTTCTTGCGTCTGAAAAGCCATTTCTCCTCTCTCCGTTTCTCTAACAGCTCGCATTGCTCCCGACCGCAGAGATTGCTGATAGAAAGCGTTCTTCGCTGTAGTAGCAATACGACAGTCCTCTTCAAACCAAGATCGACAGAAGAGTGGTCCGAGTCTCTATTGGGATTTGGACGTAAAGTTCAACATCCAACACGATTGATGCGTGTGTCCGTCAATCATAACATGATCCATTTGATTGCATAATTTTATTTGATCGGATCCATGTAGCGTTGTGAATATGGAGATATGGAAATCTGGTTCTATCGCGTCCTATCCATTGTATTTCCTGGATTGCATCGTGCTAGATATTTGACCAATCCAGATATTCCAGTTGCATAATCTTATAACTTGATCCTAATGTGGAGTGGCGGGTTCCAAGCCAAGCGGACCAAACCTTAATTAAGAAGGGTGGTTGTCGTCTTTTCAAAGTTGGTTCAGGCTGTTCAGAGGCTACCTAAGAGATATGTGTTCTAAAGTTCCGAAGTCGTTGGCAGTCAACAACTTTTCTGCATCGGAGATATTATTAAGTTTAAACGAGTATATTGGTGATCATCAGCTCGATGAGACAAATCGGACTAACTAAGTCCGTTCTGTATGGTTCAGCAACCCGTAACTGTTTGGAAATTCGATTTGCAAAAATAACTAGTGTTTGTTCTAGTTTACGAGGGTTGACAAGATACTTAATCTCGTGCCACTGGGGTCAGGGACCCACGAAGTGTAATTTTTTTTTACTTCGCCCTGGCCGTTTGGTTGAGGTCCTTCAGGGAGTGACGTGGTGGCTGTGGTTAACACCCAAATGCGGGTAAAGTTTATTCCGAAGCTTGATGTAGAGTTGCGTTCACAACCGTGAGTTGGGACCCATAGACCTACAGAGGTTTTAGATAGGCCTTACCAAGGAGCAAAGTTGGAAGTCCAAGTAACGTGAAGTACGCGGGTGTTTATTGACGCTTACTAATTCTGGCTTAAGCCAACGCGGCAGGCACCGAATTTAATATTTTTTTGTTTATTATCTTTTTATATCTTAAGCCATAATTAGGCCCTGTACCGAAGGTACAAGAGCCTATTGGGTTTGTGCAAATGTATGTAACAGGTAGAAATAATGGTCGGAGACCCCCCAAAGTTACCACCACTATGGTCAGGAATGAAAGAGGAGTCGATATAGCCATGTCCGTCTGTACGTCCGTCCGTCTGTCCGTCTGTATGAACGAAAGGATCTCGGCAACGGTAATAGATAGAGACTTCATGTTTTTTGCATTCGACTAGGATTGCTCCGGAATTTCACAAGTTTATTTTGAAATTTTGCCCCTCCCCCCCTTCCCCATAAAATCACCCCTTAGGGTGAAAATTTCTTCGGCACAAAAAAAATTGAGTGTACTAATATAGAGATAACGTCTCTCTAAGCAAAAATCCAAAAAGTTCATCAAAATCGGATAATAAATGGCGATTTTATAAGCAATTGAATTTGAACAACCCCCCTTTTCTTTTCATTCATATTCGCGCAGTGAGAAGTGGTCATGTGTTTGGTCATAAGCTCGGGAAACATTTAATATGTTTGTTAGGCGACCTGAACTGGTACAGGGCCTCTTACAGTCGGTTACGCCCGACTGTATTTCCGTACTTGTTTTCTAATGTTTCCCACAAAAAATTGGTTGTACTTTATTATCTTTATTTCTCACATTCTTCTTTGTATTTATAAATGCTTGAAGGAATTTTTAAATTTTTATTAATTTTCTAATTCTTTCAGATATAATTATATGAAATTGCAGTAGAACCGTTGTATTCAAAAGTAGCTCATTGAAATTGGTGAACCACAAGCGTTTGTTTAGCGAATAAAGCCCAAACATAGAAACATCGAGTTTTCGGGAACACAATTCCAATGAGAATTCATGCAACTGGAATTAATATGCAAAATTAGACATTGCAACATTAAGACCAACCATACTCACCTTTAGTCTCAGTTGATGTGGCAATCTCTTTAACTCAGAGAATCTTTTCAAGATACCAACAGTCTCTGCTGCTGTGCACACGGTTTTATCACAAAGTGCATCCACATAGAACAACTGCAGCAGCATGCAAACAAAATTGGTTGCCACAATGCAAATATAAGTTTTATGGTTACTCCGATCAAAGGACAGCACGACCGTCAGATAGCCCATGGTCAGTAGAGTAGCATTGAAATTGATAGCGATAGATGTCGACCAATTGACATACAAATCGTGTATAATGCCAATGGACACGTTGCAGACGCCAAAGTTGCAGGCACAACCAGTTCAACTCCTGCTGTCCCAAGTCTGCACGCTGTGCCTATTCGAAGAGCTCGTACAGCTGTAAATTCACATAGGAGAAGCCACGTAATGCCCATAACAATATGAACACAAATACGAAGACGGCACAGTGCACAATGTTCTGTGCATTCGAAAAGAGTGTCAGAAAACTGAATATCTCCATGCCATAGTAGTCCTCCGGTAGCACAGCATATGCGAGAAAAAAATTTGTCATGAGGAACGCATTAATGCCATATATCATATAGAATAGCTGACGAAATTGACGCTCGATGACCGGATTCTCTGACAACTGACCGTGCAGTAATAAATACTTGCGTTCCATACGAAACCAGTTCTTAGCAAAACGTTTCATTTGCCTTTCGCGACGTGCACGTGTCAGTGTGGTATATGTAATGACACAAACATTGATGCAAAATGCCACCTTAACAGATATTTCCACTATGGGATGTATTAATCTGACTTCGTCCAAAACATCTAGACCGTGCAACAATGCCCAGGGCATTGCGAGTAAAGTGATGACATTGGAGATATATGCCTGTATGCATACGCAGCGAGGAGATATATGTGTGTACTTGCTAAAGTTGTAGCTACCCGAGCTGATTCCCAGTAGTATCATATAGCAGAAAAAGATCTTCAACAATATGCGCTCCGTGCGGCTTTGCATTGCCATTACGAATTGTGTTCACTAACTGAGCATTGAATGTTTTGTCCAGCAATATATTGCCCACGCTTGTGCTTCGATGATTTTAATAATTAATATTATTTATTGTGGTCAATTTTTTAACTGTCCAAAGATATATCTGATATATATTGTATTCTTCGAAATAACGTAATTTGGTTTAATATTTTTTAATTAATTAAATTTCATTGAAATGTGTTCTGAATTTTTAGCATATATGTACATATATGGAATATGGTTTTTATGACCGAGTAGTTCTAGACATGCAATGCGACAAACGCCGGTACCAAGGTAAGCTACCACGTCTCCGTTTTCATTGATTTTGGTGTGCTTCTGGCTGCAATTCGCATTAAGGCTATGTAAATAAATAGAGGCCTAACTCATTCTTGCGACTGCTCTGGGAAACCTCTCTTGCTACTACGGATAAACTTATACGAGTATATGTAAAGCGAAGATGAATTATTCGCTCCACAGATATAGCTACCAAGGAGGTCAATACTTAAAATTACTTCTTGCAAAGACGACAATGGAAGTCTGCTCCAGATTCAGGAGTTTGGAATATGGAGTGACAGTTGTTAAACCTACTTGGAGACGATGAAAGCCAGGAGGCAGTGTGATGGGCTGTCGTGCGATTTTTTCAATCTGTTGATGGTAATATAGAGAATACGTTGGGCTCCATCATCCAAAAGATATTGATATCATTGGTACAGAGGAACGGCTAGTCAGCAAGGCACTCTCAGAGATTGAAAAACCATCTCGGCTCATGGCGTTTTAGACGGTCAGTGACGATTGACAATTTTAACTTCAATGTTGTAGAAAATTTCGTTTCGTCGACGAGCCACAAGAACGGCAGCCTGGACATCAAGCGAAGAATCACGCTTGCAAATATATGCTATTTTGGGTTGATCAAGCAAATTAGAAGTGAAGCCCTCTCTCGGAAGACGAAAGTCAAGATCTTTAAGACGCTGATATTCGCCGCCCTACTGTACGGCGCAGAGGCATGGTCCGTGATTGAGTAAGAGGAAACAGCGTTGGAAGTCTTTAAGAAGAAGATTCTTCGCCGGATTTTTAGTCCTATTAGAGTCTGCGACAAGTTTAGGTCCTGTATGAACCGAGAGCTATATGAGCTATTCGACGAAATTGACATAGTCCAGCGGAAAAAATATCCAACGGCTGCCGTGGGCTGATCACCTCATTCGAATGGATGAAAGAGCTCCAGCACGCATGAAGTACATGGGGGCCAAAATTGATGATTGGAGGACGACGAAATAGAGGACGATTGGGCATTCACAGCAACTGTCGAGGAGCGCACAAGAATACAGCAGATAGTACGCCTTTCTGAATACGGCCAGTGGTTTTAATTTGTGCTTCCTAAAAGGCCAAGAATGTGAGACTCGCTTTTTCGGCTTTTCTTCTATGCGCAATTTTTTCATTTTTTTAAATAAAAGTTTTGGTTGGATCCTGTTTTCAACCAGTCTCGTCTGCATTGTAAATTTGATCAGGTGTCAAATTGTGTTTTGTTCTTATAGAATTAAGTACTTTTTTAAAAGGTTCAACATATTCCGGATTGGATGACACTTTTTCCCTGGATATTTTTAAAAGTCTTATACCAAATCGTCGCTTAAATTTTTACAGTCAACCATCACAAACACAAAATGAATTTCTTTCTTTCAGTTGCTAGATAAAATATTTTCTTTTGCATTCGGGGAAGAACACATTTCAAACGCGAAAAACAGTTAAAGAATTAAACGGTTGCAAGTTGTTTACATAATAGAGAGAGGTTGTGTTCACTCTTTAGAACCTCGTGTGGAAATTTTTTTTTTGTTCACAATTCTGGATGTTCACATAAAAGGGTGTTCATATAACCGAGCGGCAACTGTATATATTTATTTATACTATGCGATTTTTCGCTGCGCTTAATATATAAACATCAATTCATTTTATAATCAAACTTATTTGTAAATATAGTCAAACTGAACCGCTATGATAGCATATGATATGCTCGAGCTAAGTAGTGCGAAGGCCAGTTTTCTATCTAAATTAATCATGCCACACAAGGTCTGCGAACGTTTAGTTATTGGTTGCATTATATGAAACATGTCACACTGAAAAAAAAGAGTAAACAAATATTTTTAAATATAAAATCTTTTTAAACTTAATGCTTGACACTTACATAATTTTCCGTTGAATCTGAATTTCTCAAACTTAAATACAACATATTTTCCTGCGCATTCAAACGGTCACCGATGAAGTTCAACAAAAATACGTCGAGTAATTTTATTAGAAAAGCAAATACCATCGAACAAAACTTCAGATCTATGCTCCCTCCTCTGCTGAGAAATAGGAAACACATATAGAAAACCATTGTATTCACTACTAGATAGGTGAGCAGCGATGTAATAATTTGGTAGCCGAAGAAGTTTTGCATTTTTGTTGATGTCTTTTGCAGTTGCAAATGAAACAAGATTTTCTCATCAATCGGTAGAGCCAAATCATTTATCGTTTCGAAGTGTTCGCCGATCTGTAGCATTATTAACGCATAACTTAACGTTGCTAATTGCATACCAATTCCGACATAGAGATAATAGACTTCCATAAATATATCTTCGAATCTTAAAGCGCGGTTCTCCATTACAGCAATGAATTTTATAAATGAGTGCAGTAAGTGTCCGGAAAAGGTGAAAAATTTTAGAAAGTAGTAAATGTAGAATCCTTTGGAAAATTGTTTCATTTGTTGGGTAAATCGTTTATGTCCTCTGATATGAAACTTATTAAACTCTTTAAAGAATGCGCGTTCGTTTTTCAATCTTATCCAACCGTTTAGTAATATCGATATTAAAATTAGCACCACGGAAATGTTAATTAAAGCCGACATCATTATATTATCTTTTAATAATGCTGTGCAGAATGCGACCCGGTGGTTATAGAAGAACGGAAAGAGTGACAGAACTACCACATTCAGTAGAATATTGTAGTAGAGCAGACATTTGGAGGGTTTACAAAGTACTACTCTACCCTTTATATCCGGGTAGTAGGAGGTGAAACCAAAAACTTTGCAGCTAATACCGTATATAGTCGCAAAAAATAAAAATAATCGATGTACGAACATTGTCGCGAGTGTTACACGTTCAACGTTTGAAAATTGATTGGAAGAAGTTGAAATTTGTTGGACTTTAAGTGTTGGTTTGCATTTACATATGCGGAGGCACAACAGGGGTAATAGTCGTCAAATTCTATCTATGAATGGAATTTTGATTTAAAGAGATGCTTGATGATAAAGCAAAGTTCCTAATATATTCGGGCCATTCCACAACATATTTATGACTGCCTAGACTGTAATCATAAATATGTATGATTGAAAGGTTAGTCGAGCGGTACAAGTCGAAATGAAGAGACTCTAGAATCATTGTCGAAATCAGTTTTTTGCCAAGTTCAACTTAACATAAGTAAACCAAAATAAAAACTTTTATTGGGGGGAAACTTACAAATGTTCATCAATTTTAATAGGGAAGTTCAGACATAAATGAAGAGACACGATGTAGAATACCTGAGGAACACTTTTTCTCAGATTATTGGTGTATAGAATTTAATATATTAGAAAGTCTTTCGTAATTCACTAAGTTGAGAAATCTAAAACATACTTTCAGATAATCAGTACGTACAGGGCTATAAAGTGTCTGATTTCGATGCTGATGGGTATTACAACTTTTACCCAAATACACACATTGTAAATGTTTGATAGGTAGATCAACTAATAGTCTCAGTGTCAGCTTCATGGAAATTTGCGGAAGTTTGGCATCTCATATTACCACTTGAGTAGATGAGTAGATGTTTACCAAATAATCCTTAGATTCATGCTAAGTTTTTTGTAATCCCTAAAATAATACTACGAGTTGGATGGTGAAATAAAATATGGATATAGTACACATTAGCCTATTTACTTTTAAGGGAAACCTAACTTTATGAAAAATAAAAAAAAAATAAATAAAAACATTTAAGGATTTTCTTTTGTTTAGAGTTGAATTGCCAACGGCGCTCATGACTTAAAAACCTATTATATTCCAGTATGAAACGACTCTCCGTAGACGCATACAAATTTTATCCTAAATCTATTTATTTTACAATGCTACGCATTAAATAATTGTAAATAATTAGATTTAAGTTTTATATCTGTAGCAACAAATATACAAACATATACAATTTACAGGAAAATTGAATCGTATTATAATTCAGATATAATATTTGCAACGACTACATAAAACGGAAACACAAAAATATTAATATTAATATCTGTTATTAGTCAACTCGACATGGCGACTGGTTGAAACTATATCCGTCTATATGTGTGAGTCTGAGAAATAGATCCTAAGCTTTCAGCAAAATATCCTAGAAGTATAGAACTTCTCTGAAGCAGACATGCAACCTGTAACCCATTCGATATAGCCATGTCCGTCTGTCCGTCCGTATAAACGAAAGGATCTCGGAAACGGTAATAAATTGAGACTTCGTTCATTTTGCTTTCGAGTGAAACTTTGCCGGAATTTTACGAGTTTATTCCCATAATATCACCCTCAAGGCTAAAAATTTGTTCGGCACAAAAAAGTTTGCCAATCTAAGCCAAAATCCCAAAAAAGCATAATAAATGGTGATTTCATAAGTAATTAAATTTTAACGACCTATGATGCTTCCGGCCTCCATTTTTCTTTTTATACTTTGAGAAGTGGGAGGAGCAAAATACTCATACGTCAGTACCATTTTTGCTATTGATTGCCTACCTTTTTTTTTTTATGCACTGCTTGGCGCATAAGCTAGAGAAACATTTAATGTGTTTGTTAGGAAACGATTTCGATCCTTTATAAGTTTGGAAATTCGAGCGGCGACCTGTACTGGTACAGAACCTCTTACAGTCGGTTACGCCCGACTGTAATTTTCTTACTTGTTTGTCGATGAAATTGAACGCCATGTCACTGTTAATGGAGGTTGCTACTATGCCATGTGGTAAGACTATTTTTGGCTACAGTTAGATGGACTTGACATAGGTGATATGTGGGTTTTGGGTTTTATGGGGTAACGTTATATCGTTGGCAACAAGCCATCAACATAAAAGGAGTACAGTGTTCTAAACCGATATTGCAGTGTTATGGTATATGAAGCAAATTGGTTCCAAAAAATCAATCACCTTTCGTGCTCGCTGTGGTCATATGAATGACATCGATACATATAGTTGAATTTAACATGTTCCTATCAGTGAATCTGTATATGGCTTTAGTCAATTACACAGTACGCGCGACAGAATCTTATATCCATTGGCAAGTAGACTTTTTCCTATGGTAGTTGGAGCAAACAGCGATGTCTCCTTTCTTGAAGATAGGATAAAGAATACAGAGATTCCAGTCATTGGGACCATATCTTGCATAAAATTTGGTGTATACTTCTAACCAACTGTTCGCCACCGATCTTGAATAACTCAGTTGGCAGACCTTCAAAACTTAACGCTTTGTTATTTTTCAGTTTTCAAATAACTGGTTCGACCTTGATATAGTCCGGTGGTTCTACAATAGTGCTATCATTAACTGGTGTTCCCTTTGTCATTTCTTTATCGGACGTATTGAACTTACATAATCTCAAAGATTCCTGTGCATCTCTAACCAGATTTTCACTTTTTTTTTACAGAAAGTTATTCTGGGCCTTCGGTCAAACGCCTGATTTTTTTATACAATTTTCGAACTCCATTTCTATTAATATTTTTAAGTTTTTGCCTCTCTTGCTGCTTTTTCTTGCGTTTGAAAAGGCGTTTATCCTCTCGATATCGTTTTTCTCGATATTGCTCGCATTGCTCCCGACGGTAAAATGTGCTGATAGGAAGCGTTCTTCTCTTAATTAACGTTGCGACACTTCTTGTCATTCTAATAGCTAATCCTAGGCTTCGTATAACCTATGAATATCTCTATCCATGGAGTGGGTGATATGCCTCCATTGCTCACATATATCTGGATCTGGAGAGGTGCTAACTACCATGCTCCGACCTGCGGCGAAATTGATTAGTCTTTCTCCATTATTGGAGGAAATGTCGCGAAGGTTAATTTTTCTGACGGTTATTCACAATTTTGGCAATAACAAAATTTGTCACAACTTTGCATCCTTTTTAGGTACAGCGATGAAATTTAATATACATGACAATGGGATCGGGTGAAGTAACCCACTAATTTTGATCCGAATACAGGGATGAAAGTTGTTATACATGGCACTGAGATCGAGATAAGTAAGATCCAGTGTGAACAGTTTATCTTTAAAGCGAGTATTGCACTTTGTTTTTTTTTTTAAGATGAGTTCTTCTTAATATTTTAAATATGTCGTTTGAAAGAGATTTATTACCCGACTGCGCAACGCAAAGAAAGGTAATGTGTTTACCTGATATGTATGTATGTATGTATGTATGTATGTATGTATATTTGTTCTTTGTTCCATTCTAGGTGAATCGAATTGTTTTTATCTTGCAATCATCATCATCATAATATGTATATGACAGTAATCAAAATTCAATCTGTCGACAACCAGTAACCAAATTGTGAAAAAGAAAAAGTTAAACTCGGCTAACTATAATAAGTTGGGTATCGTTGGAAAGGTATTTGAAAATCATTTGGCAGTGGCCACTTTTGATTATTATCAATTTAAAGTTGCTTAGCTACCATTCGTACATTCTCCCTCTCTGTGCGCTGCATTTTCATTCATTAGCAGGTTATAGTTCTCAATTAGTTCTTGCTGACACCAGCAACTGATCAATGTTCTCTTAGTTTCTTTGTAGTCGAGTTTTTCTATACTTTTTAACAACTGATTTTAATTTAAATTTTATTTCTTGCAAATCAAATGTAAGCATATTTATTTATAGTATGCGATTTTTCGCTGCGCTTAATATATAAACATCAATTCATTTTATAATCAAACTTATTTATAAATATAGTCAAACTGAACCGCTATGATAGCATATGATATGCTCGAGCTAAGTAGTGCGAAGGCCAGTTTTCTATCTAAATTAATCATGCCACACAAAGTCTGGGAACGTTTAGTTATTGGTTGCATTATATGAAACATGTCACACTGAAAAAAAGAGTAAACAAATATTTTTAAATATAAAATCTTTTTAAACTTAATGCTTGACACTTACATAATTTTCCGTTGAATCTGAATTTCTCAAACTTAAATACAACATATTTTCCTGCGCATTCAAACGGTCACCGATGAAGTTCATCAAAAATACGTCGAGTAATTTTATTAGAAAAGCAAATACCATTGAATAGAACTTCAGATCTATGCTCTCCACTTTGCTGAGAAATAGGAAACCCGTATAGAATACCATAGTATTCACTACTAGATAGTTGAGCAGCGATGTAATAATTTTGTAGCCGAACAAGTTTTGCATTTTTGCTGATGTCTTCTGCAGTTGCAAATGAAACAAGATTTTCTCATCAATCGGTAGAGCCAAATCATTTATCGTTTCGTATTGTTCGCCGATCTGTAGCATTATTAACGCATAACTTAACGTTGCTAATTGCATACCAATTCCGACATAGAGATAATAGACTTCCATAAATATATCTTCGAATCTTATACCGCGGCTCTCTATTAGAACGATGAATTTTGAAGTTGAGAGCAGTAAGTAACTGGGAAAGGTGAAAAATTTTAGAAAGTAGTAAATGTAGAATCCTTTGGAAAATTGTTTCATTTGTTGGGCAAATAGTTTTTGTCCTCTGATATGAAACTTATTAAACTCTTTAAAGAATGCGCGTTCGTTTTTCAATCTTATCCAACCGTTTAGTAATATCGATATTAAAATTAGCACCACGGAAATGTTAATTAAAGCCGACATCATTATATTATCTTTAAAAAATGCTGTGAAGAATGCGACTCGGTAGTTAAAGAAGAACGGAAAGAGTGACAGAACTACCACATTCAGTAGAATATTGTAGTAGAGCAGATATTTGGAGGGTTTACAAAGTACTACTTTATCCTTTATATCCGGGTAGTAGGAGCTGAAACCAAAAACTATGCAGCTAATACCGTATATAGTCGCAAAAAATAAAAATAATCGATGTACGAACATTGTCGCGAGTGTTACACGTTCAACGTTTGAAAATTGATTGGAAGAAGTTGAAATTTGTTGGACTTTAAGTGTTGGTTTGCATTTACATATGCGGAGGCACGACAGGGGTAATAATCTTCAGTTCAATTGATGTAAAAACAAAGTTACTTTTAATTTAATGCAAATTTTTTTCTATTCATGACATTCCACAAAATATTAATGGCTGTCTAGACCTATTTTGGCGTAAGTGTTGGGTAAACTACAAACTTCATCTTTGAGTATCTAATACTCGTTCACGTGTAACTTGGACAACATTCCTTTTAATACAAAGATTTAAAGAGATTGATAAATATCGCAAACATGTACAGGTTTTCGGCCTATCAATACTGTCTTTACCAAAAGTCCTTTGATTGCAGATTACTAAATATGTGCTCACATTTTGTCAACCCTTCTTGCTGAAAAATCGTTAATAAAGTGTCAGTACAGTAAATCCTGACCTTGTATATACGTATTTTTCATTGAGAAGATTTTAATACTATCCATGTTGTTGTAATCGTACAGGAGATATTTGTCATATCTCAGAATATTTTTGACACAGATGGATGAAATTTGGATCATACATATGTATAAGCATTAAAAGAATTATGATCCACTGCCAAGATAGGCGTTGCCACATCTTTGAAGTAAAGCCTTTGTATAAATGAAACATTTTGAGATTGGTAAATGAGAAATGAAATATATATAAAGAGTTCATGTAAAAATACAAGATTCAATGAATACATGGACGATGTCGCGAATCAAACATTAAAAACTATTCGGGGAAGGAAATAAAGAGGAAGTTAACATTTTTCATTGGTGAGACAAGCGTATACAGCAGCTAGTTCTCACTCTAAGATGCCAAAAATTAGAAATTGTGATTTGTCTGACAGGCTAGGCTCGTGCTTGCCATAAAAATTGTTCGGAAGAGGGCATTTGAATTGTACCGACTTGAAGGTTGCCCTACAATTTTATGAACTAATAAAATAGAGAGGTTCTATAGTAAATAAACTCAGTCGTTTATATATTTGACTGCTAACTTATAATAAGAGATTGTGGGTATATGTTCCGCTCAGTCGAAATAAATTTTTTTTTTCTAAATTTTTATAGCAATATAATTCTCAGAAATTTAATAAATTTCAGATGAGTTTAATGCGATAGGTTTTATTGTGTGATGCTGGGTGATTTTGATATCCGATTGTCTAAGGAATAAGTCACGGGAGGGTAAGAGCCCTGGGAGAGAGAGAGCGAGAGATGAGTAGTAGAGTAATAAGGCGATAGAACTAACAGCAGATATCAGGCAATCTATAGTCACTAGTTACATGTTGTGACGTGTTCTCATAAAAGAGAAATACAATAGTAGCATGCCATGATAAATAAAAAATTGCATATTTAAGCTTTCTTTTCTAATTTCAGTCTTTCAGCTATTTTAAAAGAAGCAAACAATTAAAATGGGCTGCAAATAGACAACCAAACTTAATTGAATTCTTGGTTTTTAAATATCCTGAAAAATATTTTGAGAAACAAAAAAGGTAAAGTATTTATTTTTGGGCAAGTTCTATAAATTGAAGGTTTTTCTGTTGTTTTGAATTGATAATAATTTGCTCTGCTGTTACAAAACAGAAACCCTTTTACGAATTTCCAACGACGCTCATAACTTAATAACATATTATATTTCTGTATGAAAAGACGCTTTGGATTTTATAAAGCTACTCATTAAATAATTCTAAATAATTACAATAAAGTTTTATATCTGAACTATTTTAAATTAAAGACTAAAGCTAGCAATAAATATTAAAAAAATATATGCTTCACAGGAAAGGTAAATACATAGTATTACAATTCTGATATAATTTTTGTAATAGTGTTTGGAGTTCGAAGTTAATTGCTATGGTCTGTATTCTGGATTTTTTTTCAGATCATTCTGTAAGTGATTTCGATTCCCTACTCTCACCCCAAAGACTAGGGTGACCCAAAGACCCATCAGGTACTCTAATGAGCAGAGTTCTGAACGCAGTTTGAATATTGGTTAGCGGCTTTAAATTGCGAGAATATCCAATCATTATTAACATCCAAGCATTATTAATCACTATTAAAATCAACAAAAACTTAAAAAATATATTTAAATATATGATCTTAATCAACTCGTTATGAGAAATGATTGAAAATATGTCCGTCTGTCTGTATGAGAAATATCTAATACCTAAGCTTTTATCGTATTTTTGCCGAAGTCTTTCTGAAGCTGGCACTCGACGAATAACCCAAAATCTCTTAATCGGTTGACTGAATGTTCTATTTCACATTAATTCGTGGTCTATAAGTCTGTTTTATGTATAATAGCTAAAAAAATAGCATTTCTACGAATCAATTTAATTTTATACAATCTTTGCCAATCAAACTTAGAAGTCACAACAATCTTTGCAATCATTATTCATCTAAACAAATTGCATTTTCAATAACCGACACTAAAATGGCAATACTCGAAAGATTGTTATTAACTTGTGTGGCATCATTGAAACTGTTCGACTTAACTCAAGACTATTCAGTGTGAGTAACAATATGCCACAAGTGTGTGTATGTGTGTGTCTATGTGTGTGTCTATGTGTGCGTGTGTATTTTGGTTGTACTCATTGCGTCGAGTACCTCTCTAAGCACACAATACAAACACACATATTCATGTACAATATATGAGGGGGCTAAAGCAAGTTTAGTAATTTGGTTTGAAAACATTTCAATGACAAGAAAACAAAAACATAAAGAACTGAACTGGTAACTTTAGACCTAGAATGAATAAAGAAAGCTGCGGTTCCTTTATGTCGAAGTGCGAATAAGTCATGGACAGGTTTAGCTGTATTCAATACGACATTCCACTTGTTTAGCCATTCTTGAATTTTATTGAGTTGGGTTTGAAGTAATTGTGTTGCCGCTTTAGAACTGGAAGCTGTAGCAATACTTGCTGTATATCAGCATAGGTCGATATAGTTACTTCCTTACAGGTATTTTAGCTGCGTATATGGTGTAGAGCAATAAACTGACCACGCTTCATTGAAGAGCTCCTGCCTGTATGGTTTTTATCTCAGATGTGACGATTTCATGTCTTATAAAGACTGTTCTGCGCTGTAAAAATGAATGTAGAAAGCGGAACTGTATGTACGATAGTGTCCTTTTTATTTTTAAAACAGCTGCTAGCGCCATACGCAATCGAAAGCTTGTTGCACATCAAGGAGCACTTGCTCTGAAGTTCCGTGCTTACGTCGAAATATGGGAATGGTTTTATTGCGTCTTGTCTTAGTAGTCTTAGATTCAATAAGTCTCCCAAATTTATTCAAATACGCTTTTAGTTCTCTTTAACATATGGTTCTGGGTTAAATACTTTAAGCTGGAGAAAAGGCTCTAGGAAGTAGAATATCGTATAGTCTAGCCCAGAGAATGTATGTTTCGATAACCAAATCATGATTCCAAAAGTAAAATATCGAATCAGCTTTTATTTTCCCTTTAAAAAGAAAATGGAGAAAACAATTTAAAGCATGTGTAAATCAATTCCAAGAGGGAATGACTGTGATATGAATACTACGGTTGCTACATAGATATATAGCCTAAAAATGAAAAACGGTAATTTAGGAGAAAAAATCGCTTTATTTTTTTTCAAAATATTCACCATTAAAATCGACATACTTTTGCATACGCCCGAACCATTTTGTGAAGCATGCGTTTTGAAGGCATCAACAGCTTCTTCGGAGCTGAAAAACGCTGTCCGCGCAGTTTATTTTTGATGTAAGGGAACAGGAAGAAGTCATTTGGTGCCAAGTTAGGGCTGTACGCCGGATGACCCATCAATTCGATCCAAAAACTCATTTGTTACGGCCGAAGTGTAAGAGCATTATCGTGATGATGTATGATTCATCTTCGTCGGTTGGTTTTCCTTAGTACATCGAACACTTCAGGCAAACAAATGGTTGTATTTCATTCAGAATTGTCTTTCTTTCCACAAGCGGGACGGTCGCAACATGTCCAGATTTCGAGAAGAAACATATTTTGCTAGGATGTGCTGCGCGACGGAAAAACTTTTGTTGGACTTTGCTCGTCTTGAAAGACTCAGACGGTCCACTGCTGTTTTGTTTCGCGCTCATACACATACATATATCCACGTTTCATCACTTGTCACGATTGAGTAGACGGTTTTTGATGGTCACATGACGATCCTGCTTTATCAGTTCACACAGCATCGATGTTTTCAGGCACAACGACCGATTTTGGACGACCTTTACGAAATTCGTCAGTAAATTTGTTGTACCAGTTTTTCGGAGTGGCCAAGGATAGAGCTTCATCACCAAAAGTTGACTCAAGTGGATTGATTATCAACGTCGAAAATCATAATAAATCGTCGCACGAAAAGGTTCAAGGTTTAATTCCATTACCGCTTGTTTTCGAAATTGGAGATAAAAATTAATAATTCAGCAACGAGAGTCGCGTTATAAAATGTCGAATCGCTGAGCACTTCCGCCAATCAATTATTGGACATTGTCAATGGAAAAATTCTGGTTGATGCTTTTGCTGTCCTCATTTGATTGCCATCTAATTTTTGTCAATTCACAACGTCGAAATAAAAATTCAACACGAATGTATTTCAGAATATTTGAAGCTTAAATTCAGTTTAGTGATAGTCATGTTATGCAATCTGACCAGCGAAAACTGTGCAATGGAGCATGATTTGTTGTTAAGCAGATGAACAACGTAATTGAAGCAGCAATAATCAGGAGGATGACTTTGGTACTTTGCGATTCATTTTAAGCGTGTTCAATTTCCAATACACCCTACTGAGACAAAGTCTATCCAGCTGAATGGTTGAGACATCCTAGTGATGGGCGTTGTGGAAATGATAACCGCAAACTTTACATTTTTGTACTGCATAAGAAGAAACTAGATAAACGAATTTCTAGCTTTTGGTGCTATCAAGGTTTATTTGTTTAAACAATCAGGTGAACGGAATGACAGACGATCAGCTAAACATGGCAATATCGAATAATTTTTCAATGCTTATCCAGAATATTTTAATTCTATGAGGTCTCAAATGACTCCTTTTGCCTGCCGCATTATTTTATTTAAGCATGATGATGAAGTGTATAAAACGTGACGAAGTTTGCCAGTATCCAAGCTTTTGAAATAAAAGTTTCGGTGATCAGTAACGATGATTTTTGTTTTTGTTTTATTTTTTTAATCCAGATCTTTTAGTTCTGTTTGGATTACGTTTTATCCTCCATATCTCACTTGGTTCTTAGTTTTATGCTTCTGGAAAATTTTTTGAATTCCATTTAAAATTCTGTTAATGTGATTGTGGAGGTTGTGGGATCTACAATCTATACTTGTTATGGTTCGAAAGAAATAGGGGTATTTGGTCGATGGGATTCAGTAGTAAACAGGCAGAGAACACAATCATCATTCAATACCCACTTGATGTGTTCGGTGGTAAAGAATCGACATCTTTCATTGTTTTCCTAATACCCTTATAAACTGTTTTCTTTATGAGGCGCGTCTTAGTATGCTTATGACGTGTGCTTCAGATTATAATAGTGTCATATTTTTTATAATTGGACAACATAAAACACCGACTTAACGTATAAAAAAACATTGATTTGTCGGCTGTTATCCTGATTACATGAGGATTTGCATAACTCGAGAACGCAATCATTACGCATGTACCAAGGTGCGTTAAAAAGCTGACGTAGGGCAAAGTTCTGCATCTCTAAATGAGATAGACATTGGTGTTAGATGCGGTACCACATAGGGAAATACCATATGTGCAGAATGTCACTGCTATAGCCTTATAAATCATTAATTTTCTGTTAGTGCTTGCCATAGGTGAGTCTCCTGTCCAGAGCACACCTAGGTAGTGGGTTATGTCCACTTGATGAATGACGGAGTTATGTAGTTGGACAGAAGTCTTTACTAAACGCAAACGTAAATTGCTGAGATGTTCGGCTATGTTCTAATGTCCCGCCCATCTGTTGAAGCAATCTACGAACTCTTGAGGGAGCTCAAAGGCCTCACTGTCAGTGGGTGAGCTGGCAATGAACGCAGTGTCATCAGCGTAAATAATGTCCTGAGGTAGACGAGTACTAATGCAATGGTTGCTTTATCGGTAATCCTGGACCTTAATCATAAAACTGCGTCCAAGTAACTATAACTTAAGAATGAATAGGGACTTTAGCTTGAAGAGCAAGCCTTCATGCTAGACGCGAAAAAATGCTAGCTGGACATCCAGAAAGATAGATGGTAAAGCTTAGTTCACATATTGCCAGTTATCTGGCAGAAATAACTGTTTTCGTTGAGTTTGTTGTCAAATTTAGTTAAAGTTTATTCATGTTTGAAACAATTTGCAATGCATTGTGATGAGAGTGTCGAATATATTCTACATACCGTTTGAACAGTCCTTAAAGCTGAATTGTTTATTTACCAAAAGCCTTGAAGACAAGCTGCATAACTGGTAGAATCTGCTTTTATGCACCATGGAAATGCCGATAGCCAAGTTGACGGTCAGTTAAGGCACTCTGGATGCCACTTACTACCATCATTGGTTCAAGAAATATTCTTTTAAAGAATTTACAGAATATCGGCAACAAGTTTGTTGGGCGATATTAAACGCATAATAGTCCTGAATTTGTATACCACATGATGAAACCTCGTCATGTGCCAGATTCCGAAATGCTCGCCTCATTTAATGCCAACTTCAACTAAACAACAAACAACATCAGTTGACAATAGTTGACAATTCACAGAAAATCGTTCCGTTTTCGAAGGATTATATCATTTTGACGTATTCGTTCGCATTTAGTTGTACTTGAAATTTGTCGAGAATAACAAATCGAATTTCTTTATTGAGTTTTGGTTTCTTATCTGCTTAAAGTAACTCCTTTGATTAAATCTTTTGATTTTCGAAAAACTTCACAAGTATTACCAAATCGAATGATCTTTTGTTAGCCCGCACTCATAAGTGCCGGTACACTTGTAGTAAACTGTAAACATGTTTCATATTTGTAATCAAAATGGCGCTTTGTAGACGCTGTCATACGCCCTGTTGACTTCCGTTGTATCAACGTAACGACAAGTTCAAAATGAGCGACGACAAAAGGACCAACAAACATAGGGACGAAGATACGACGAACACTTAAGCTATTGTACAAAATACTTGTATGTATGAGTACTAAGTAAATGTCATCAGCGACAGCTGCGTGCTATATTGAATTTTTGACATGACACCATTTGGATTTTTGAAATTGGATGGAAATGAAGTTATTATTTAGTGTGCGTCGGGACAATTTTGAATTTTAATTCAAACAAGAAGACAAAACAGTGAAACTATTGCTCAATAGTACATATTTGAACGTGCGCCAGACTATGCGCTACTACATACATAAATACTATATTTATGCGCTGCCATATTGTTTAAAAATTGTATTTGTGATTCATGTATGACAACTTTATGAATATTTTATTATTTTTCTAATAAAATACAAAGAAAGAAAGAAAGCGCAACTAAAGCGGGAACAACAACACATGTCAAAGGACATCTCGAAGTAGCGCAGTTGGCGGAAATGAGGGCAATAGAAATTTATGTCAATAAATGTGCGCTTCATAAGAGTACAATTTATGCGTGTGTGGTTGTGTGAGAGTGTTTAAGCGAATATTATCAACACCCAAAAACACACACACACACATACGTATGCAAATAATAAACGTCATAATCGCATTATGTTCGTATACTGTAACGAAAACGATATTCGTTTTTTTTTTTTGTAGCATATTATTGGGCGCATAAATTTTCGTTATGGTAATGTGCCTGCCGCCTGCCACAAATGTCATATGAAAAACAAATAAAAGTTTAAACACGAACATTTATGTAGGGTACATTAAAGTGCGATAAGATTGTTTTTTTTCTCTTTATTTTTACGATGCTTGTTTTACAAGATATTACAAAATGTGTGGCGGCTAAGAATTAACAACGATATAAAGTGTACTTAACTGGGCAGTTTTAATACATACTTAAGAATTTTAAGAAAAAAAAAAATGGAGAAAAATTGGGCTTGAATACTTTTCATACATGCACTAAAAATAATATTTACATAAAAAGCTACGATATCAAGTTTTATGTTGATCTCTTGACCACTTAGATGCTCAATTTGTAGACGTGTGAATGCGGTGCTTTTTTTCTGGAATAGCTGTTCGGGTATTGTGATTTGAAAAGATGTGGATTGAATTGTTTCCAACTATGTTGAAAAGATTGCCAATTTTTGAATTGTCGAGAATGCAGAATGTGTATTATTGCTTACATAATATATTTTAAATAGAAGGTATTAATGCTATTGTGGGTGACTCAAAATATTTTGATTGTTGCTGGATTCTTAATGTAGATGACTGTTGTTGATATTTTTTAAAACTTCAGCTGTAGGGAGACTATCGGTACAAATAATAAACTTAACTCCGCTTAGTTGTGCGACTGCCTTTTGGATGGCAACTGCTTCGGCCGTAAAAACAGAAGAGTAACTCCAAAGCCATACATGTGAAGTCTGTGAACCTAGTTTTAGTATTGCTTGTGACTGTTCGTGGTTGTATATTGAACTGATTGCAAAGAGAAGCACAGCGTCGCAGTGTTAATTCCAATTTATATTTCCTTATTTTTGGAAAATTTTCACAAATTTTTTTTTGGCAGGTGTTGGTTGGGAGAGCAAAAGCGTTGATGCTCCGACGAATGGGTGCATAAGAGGCAGGTTGAATAAGTTTTCACCAACCAAAAACTGTTTAAAATTTAAAATAAAATCAGAGTCCTTTTGACGTTGATTAGGGTGTTTACACGAATAAGAGAATGTTTGAAACTTAAGTATTTAATAATGTTTAATTTTTCTTAAATGCTATTTTTTATTTATATTATTTATTATATATTAATTATATTATATTTTAATTATATAATTCTATCAATTTGACTTTATCAAAATTCAGAAGATATTTACGCGTGGGTTATGACAAGTGATTATGTACGGGGGTTTTCCATTTTATTTTCTATAATGCAAAATCAAATTCCCCTAGTATAATCGCATACTCTAGTAGAGTCTGGAGGACAGGAAAAGCCGGTCTAGAGACTACTCCTGGGCAAAAATTTGTTCTTTGTGCAGCAAGTACCGTTCGTTAAAATTTGCATCTCATGAATATTCTGACCAAATTTGACCGAACTCTTTAGAAATTTCTAACAGTGCAGTTAAGAATTAATGTATATACTTTTTTGTCTTGGAATGCAAATGAGTTAATATTGGGCCAGATTTTTACGCTGTTCCCATAGGAAAAAATACTACAATAAGTCTGTAAAAAAGGTATGTAACAGGCAGAAGGAGGCGTGGCAGACTCCAAAAAGTATATATGTATATATATTATTGATCAGGATCAATAGACAAGTCGATATGGATATATCCGTCTATCCGTCTATCCGTCCTTCTGTCTAGCTGTTCGTATGAAAATCACGATCTTGCAATATGTAAGAGAAAGAACCTTCAAATATTCCATCAGGTTCAGTACGGACCACTAATAGTGGTCCAACTTTTCTAAGTTTTTGTATAAAAATTTTTTTATACTTGATATTTATCTAATAACGCCAAATTAGGAGTATCTTGCATGATTACTAGTAACATATTCCATATAGCCCACGTTTGAAGCACTAGAACGGGTAGTCCTCATACAAATCGTTAGAAGCAAGGTATCTTGTAGTTGACCCCACTTGAATGCAGTTTCTTGTTTTTTTTTTCTCTTTAACAATGAGCTAATTAAACCTTCCGATGAAGATGTTCTTTTGCAGTTGATCAGTATCAAGTCCGGCATGAAGTTGATCCTGTTATATAAAAATGACGGGAACTAGCGTCGCTACATCGCTAAAATTAGTTCTTTTTCCTTCATATGAGAACGACGAAGGACTGTAGTTTTTGTGCCTTTGACTAACTTCTCATAGCTTGGCGGTCCTTTATGTGTCCTTGATGCTTCTGCATTATGTGTCTTGTTTCTTTTCAGTTCCTCAATATTTGGGGACTTTACTGCCGAAAGTTGAAAAGTGTATTCAAGTGCGGTTTATCTGGTTCTTTCAGATTCATAGCCACTTTGAATATACCTTAGCACCAATTGCACCCTGATGTACTCACTTCCCGATAGAGTGGTGCTTCAAGGTCTCCAAGCTCTCCATGCTCAGGCCGTTGCTACGGAGCCTGTACAAGTTTTTTTCTGCGCTGTGCCCTCTGACTTTGACATCTGACAAGTCCTTTGATTATCGTAGCAGCTTTGTCCGAAGTCTTGGTGAGTTTTTGCAGCTGATCTGAGCTTTTGTCTGCCTTTTGCTTCTTTAATGTTCATATGGCGTGCAATGTTTTTTAACGTCTGAATGAATGAATTTGAATGCCTGCTTGTAAGTTTAGTTGCTACAGTGTCCTGCATTAATTTAACACGGCAAGGTCTTTACTACTCTCTGAAGCTAACTAGCTTCGTTCGAAAACGGCCAGAATATTACCTCGGCTGCAAATCGAAACCCAATCAGCACAGGACGCAATACCCTCTGAAATTGAGGAAGGAACATAGAAATGAGAGCTGAAAGACGTTAGTAGTGACTTAAAGATCCTGTAAGTGCTGCAAATACAGTCTTTAGGTCCTGTACCGAAGGTACAAGAGCCTATTGGTTTTGTGCAAATGTATGTAACAGATAGAAATAATGGTCGGAGACCCCCCAAAGTTACCCCCATTATGGTCAGGAGTGATAGAGGAGTCGATATAGACATGTCCGTCTGTCCGTCTGGCCGTCCGTATGAACGAAAGGATCTCGGAAACGGTAATAGATAGAGACTTCGTGTTTTTTGCATTCGACTAGGACTGCTCCGGAATTTTACAAGTTTATTTTAAAATTTTGCCCCTCCCCCCCCTTTCCCTATAAAATCACCCCTTAGGGTAAAAATTTCTTCAGCACAAAAAAAATTTAGTATACCAGTATAAAGTTGTCGTCCCTCTAAGCAGAAATCCAAAAAGTTCATCAAAATCGGATAATAAATGACGATTTTATAAGCAATTTAATTTGAACGACCCCCCTTTTCTTTTCATTCATATTCACGCAGTGAGAAGTGGTCATGTGTTTGGTCATAAGCTCGGGAAACATTTAATGTGTTTGTTAGGAGACCTGAACTGGTACAGGGCCTCTTACAGTCGGTTACGCCCGACTGAAATTTCCTTACTTGTTGTATTTGTTAACGCTTATTCAAGAGCAAACCACCTACCAAACTTGATTGAAAGTGCGTCTTGGTACAGGCTCAGCCTGTTGCATTGTCGTTAAAGTACGGCATGATGGTCGTTCGCTTTCCACAATATGCGATGATGCCTATTTAATATAGCTAGAGAGATCCGCAGAGACTTTTCTCGAATTCTACGAAACCCCTATTTGTCCATACATATCGGTGCAGAATTTTTGCGATTTTGCGTTCTATATTGTGACTGAGTTTGCCTAATATTATTCGATGAAAAATATGCAATGGAGTTACTTAAAGCACATGTGGGTCTGTTCTGTCCAATAATGCATAATTTGCTCTTTATCCAAAAATGCTTTATCGCTGAAATTGATTTTTCTATGAAATTCGAGATTTTTTACAACCTTTTGCAGAGCTCAATCGTAGAAGTTGTGCTGATTTAAATGATCAAGAGGCTTTCGATGATGTTTTAAGGGCCAAGGGTGAGATCTTTATTTAAAATTCGCCTAAATTGTGATTTTGAGATATTCAATCCCTGTAAACTGTGTCGACTCGACATATATGGCACATTTTGAACTGAGGCAGGATGTTTTCGATACTTTTTGAGTTCTCGCTGACACATGAAAATTTATTCACTAAAGCCTTGTTGAACGATTCTTGCTACCGAAAATTGGCGCTTTTAAAATTGCGATCGCCGACTAAGAGTTTTGGAAGACATTTTTGATATTTTCCAAATATTGCACGTTCGTGAACTTTACCTTGTACCTACTTCTTCCAACGTATTTGAACGAATTTTGTTTGGTACAATGTTGACAGTTTCATGTATGCAGAGGTCCATTTCAGACCATCAGTTTGGCTTCGAGTCGTTCAGCATATTCTCGGGTATTCGAAAATAAGCAGAAAAGCTCTGATGTTCTTTTGCACTTTCGGCAAGAAAGATTGCCAGAAAGCATTACTCAATGAGCGAGTCTCTCTTTCTAGCGTGAACCGCTCCTGCTTAGATTATAATTTCGCTGCCACTCTATGGTCAAAATTCGAGAGCGCTCTGACATTCGCTATATTGGAGTAGGAGTATGGGAAGGAAGTATCTTTGGAGATCTTTTACGCTCATTGTATATTGCTGATTTGCAGCCCCAGTTCAAATTACTTGTATGAGACTCGTCACCGCTTCTATCTGGCTCACTATGCGGTTCATTGTGACACGCTGGAGAGCGTTCGAGTTACGAATAATGTTTTTTAGGTTAGGAGATCGACTAACAATAAGTAGGTTCTGTAAGGTGGTTCCTTGAATACGGCCGATTAAATGTTGTATAACAATGTTTTACAGAATGGTTTCCACAAATCCACTGAAAGATCTTAGGGCGAGCACCTCAAACTCCATAGCGAAATCTGGTAATGAAATGTTTTTCCATTAGCTTGTCGGTCGTATATAATCAATCCACGAATGAGTGAATTCTATATACGTGCAATCAATTTTAATTATTGATTTGTACTCGAACTAATCGTCTATGCATATTCTTCTTCAACTTTAACCCTTCACAAAATTCTCAATAAATTGTTAACACCTTTGAGAGCCACTTAACAGAGATAGTAAGCAACCACATTTACTGACTGATGTATGTACATATACGAATGCACCAATCAATAGCATATTAAATTAAGCACTCAAATCAGTTGCATCTCATCATGGCTGATTGTGTGATTTCGTCTGAAATGAGGTATGTTTATCCATTTCCAATACCCTTCGTCATTTAACCGCGCTGTCAAATTGGCGGCTTTCGTGGCTACAAATGAGTTGTGGCTACATGCGGTGCCTATGCAAAAATGGAAATCAATCGCTTAAATATTATGCATAAATTGGGTCAACACATAAACACTCTCACAGCACACATCGCATGGTAGGTGCACACACACATGCACACACACATGCACACGTGTATATAAATTGCATTATTGTAAATGCCTGCAAAAAAAAAAACTTTGGTGAGACAAAATGTTGTAAACAAAAAGCGTCGAAAATTAATGCAAACAATAAGAGTGGATGCGAATACATTTAGTAGTTGTGTGTGTTTTATTTGTTTGCAAATTTATTTGTGACTGTTAGTGATGAGAGCGTTTCGATGGACGTGAATCGATACTTGTTTTTAGAAATAAGTTAAGACGAACGAACTGATATTCTGGGACCTAATGTGACATAAATTTTATTATTTAATCAGTTCGAAATGTCAAATTTGGTATATTTACGTCAATCAACAACAACTTGGAGACTTGGATTTAATATAGAGATTTAAGTCTCTTGTTTTCCCTCATTAGATTAGTATTTATGACCCTTTACCACTCTGAATATCGGATCACTAAGACGATAGTCCGCCCACAAATCCATCCTTCTTTCTGGGTTGTTGTAAGAAAAAACATTTATAATTAATTTTTTGTTAAGCTTGAATAATAATATATCCCTCATAATATAGTTCAAGAAAATTTTTTTATACATCACATAGGGTGTAAATAATGTTATTATATTAGGTAGTAGGCACATCGAGATCTTTGCCAGTCTATTGTATCCTAACCATAGTATCTACCTACAACTCTTAATCCAGTCCTGCTTTTCCTGTCACTTGACAATATCCAAGATGCTTGTGCCTGATTAGCGTCAAAGCTGAACAATTTCGCAAGATGTGCTCGTCATCTTGAAAGTATCTGCAAGTGTTGTCACCCTGGATTCTAATTTTGCATAAGCGTCGTTAATGTCTGCAGTTATTCTTGAGTCCCTTGCCAATTTCTTCATATTTCTCACAGACAAAGTACCCATCTTTATTCATTTTCTCTTTTTCTGACTCTGGACCATTGAAAGGAGATAAATAGCCGCTTCTTTCCAGGTCGTCTGCCTTCTCGTTTCCTTATCCACTTCATCTTTAAGCCATCTGTAAACCAGCTGATTGCTCCCTGTTTAACATCGTAGTTCAGTGCTATGTTATACCATTTTTTCCTTATTGCTGGACCCTATTTTAAATCTTCTCATAAAGCTGTTCTTTGTACCGCCCCAACAATGGCTTTGTATATTATCGCAGGCCTGACAATTGTAAGCTACATCTATTTTATTATTTTTGGGGTAAACCTCTTCTGTAAGTCATCGTTGCCATATTGGCTTTCTTCATTATATGTTCTAAATGGATCTTCCATGTTGGTCAAAGATTGCTCCCAGGTATTTGACCTACTTGGAGAGTTCTATCAACGTGCCATTCACCCATATTGATCTGAATGAATTCAGCTTTTACTTCCACAGTCCTACTTTGGAACTTCAAGATCGTTTGATATTGATGACCATTTAAATTTTTATCACATTGTATGTCTTCGAATTTCCCTTTGCAGATAATTACTATATAGTCAACTCTTAACATTCGAAACCGTTTTCTGTTAGGCAGTCGAAGAATTTACTTCAAGGCTCCAGAATAGAGGGGTTTGAACGCCTCCCTTTAGCCGATTCTTTATTAAAGTGTCCAACACTTACACACGTTAACGCCAGATTGGAGTAATTTAAGGTGTGTTTGTTCTCCAAAGAGAACTTGCTTCTGCTGCACAGGAGCCAGTTCATGCTCCGGTATATCGGCACCATTGAGTTGGACATGGTCCTATCCAGATTAAGGGCCAGGTAGATACCTTAGCTGGATCTTACAAAAAAGTGCAGATAATATGCACAGGTGAGGGAGTGTTGCTGTCGACGGCGGGTGAATGTTTGAGCTTTTCCTGACATTGAACTTCACGTTCCACCTGTTGGCCCAGTCAAAGAGACCATCTTCTTACGTCGTTATGATATCGACGGCCACCTACAGAAGCCATCGTAAATAAATCTTCTGCATATGAGTCCAAAGCATGGATGTTTTTGGAGTTTTCAGCATAGCGGCTTCAAGACTAGGTATTTGTGTTGTTAATAAACTGAAAAGGAAAGGAATTTGTTGGGTAAGCGAAGGCCCTTACTTTGACCCTGAAGAAACGACCTTTCAAGTAGGACCGTATCAGGGCAAAGTACGGCGAATGAAGTCTCTCCTAGACTTATTACATGAGGCATGGGTGCCAAACTCGCTCGAATGCCTGCTCGATATCCGATGGCATTGCAATACTGCTCGCCATATGTGGTCGGTGACGCTCTAGAGTTGCTGCATGGTGCCATGGCCAGAGCGGAAGCCGAACTGATATATGGCATCAGACTCCCAGACTCAGTTATTGTCACAAACCTAGCCATGACCAATCTTTCCCAATCCTTCGAGATTGAATGGAGTAGAATAATCGGCCAGTAGAATCCAAGATCCACCTCCGGTGTGCCTTGGTAATCATTGCGATGACTGCTTACTTCCACACCGGTAACTCACTATGGCATTGAGTGTTGACAAGGAGAGTTTTATAGCATTTGCCTCTTTGTCTGATGCTAAATCGAAGGGCATGAAAAGTTCTGAGCTGTACCAGTTGCCGAGAGTGCTTTTGATGGGTGCAAGACGAATGGGATGTTGGATAGGCAGAAGTTGGCGTATAATTCAGTGCCCAGGTTCTCCAGCTTATTGTCGAACATCTCCGTGCGTTGCCAATTTACCTCATACTTTAGCCGATTGGTTGCACGGTGCCAGCATGCACTATCCTTTGGGTGTTGCGTCCGCATAAACGTTCTTCGTAGTCTAGGTATGTTCTGGCAAAGATTGTGCAGCTCACGGGACAAAGCCTAATACTTAGCAGTGCGTGAGCTCGATCTCTGAGTTGCGGCTGCGTAGCTTCTCTTGGAGAAGAGTTGCAGCGCATCGTCAATGTCATGAACAGAGTGGAGCTTAATGTACATATACAATGCATCGTTAAGGCGCATGTGGAATGATATTGCCCGATCGGGAGTGAATGTGCGTGAATATGTTGATATGAACTAGCGAGGTTTTGTGCCATTACGTATCGTAGACATGAATCTATCACATCATACCAGACTCCAAGGAACAATCCAGACAGTGGGTTTTTTCGGATGAACGTGCACCAAAGAAGGCGAAGGCCTTTCCGCATGTAACTATTTCCTGATTGCAAACTTGAAGCAATGATTAGGCGGTAGATAAAGAGAGATGAGGATGAGAGGGTGTAACTAACACCAACTCTGAGGGCATTGAGAGAGGAAGAAATAAAAATTTCAAAAAAACGCTAATTATACAACCTAAAAGGAAATAAAACGACTATTGTCCGAAAAAAATATTTTTTATGCTCAAATCACTGTCGCTTACTTTGCTTCTTCTAAATCTAATCTTTTCTGTAATTACTTCTTAAACATCGATTTTTTGTTGGGATATATGCCCAAATGTTTGAATAGTTGCTAAAAATATGAAAGACTGCTTATAAGTAAAATAACATCAAAATAATGAATTGAAATAAATAAATCGATAAAACGGAATTTAATCCATCTCCATTGAGCAGATGTATTTCAATTGGCGTTGAACTGAAAACTAAAAAAAAAAAAAGGGGGAAAAAAAATCGCGCATTAATTAACTGTAAAAGTGAGTGTAACGAATTGGAAAACCAAATAATTCGCTTTGATTTTGTTGGTCTGCGGCAATGTGGGCAATGTGGACATCTGTAAGCGAGTGTGTCTATATAAACGGAGATGTTGTTGTGTGTGTGTGAGCTGCTAGTCGTGGTCAGTGTGGACAGCGCGCGCACAGCCAATAAACCAATCTGCAAACGTTGCAGCCATTCTCACCATTGCCCGATCTGATGACCTCCCATACTGCCTGCAATCTGAAGTCGGAGTATGAGGCTGTGCTATGTTGATTTTGTTTGGCACGAGATACGAGGCTCGAAAATCAGAGAGATTGCATTGAATGCATTTGCAATGGAAAATGGTCAATTGATTGCCAAAGCCAATGTCGAATGAATAAATGAACAAATTTGTTTGAGGCGACTGCAGTAGCCGCGCACTACTGCTGTTACTTGTCCTGTCCTCACGTCTACTATTGAATATTTGTTTATGCGACGGACTGATAGACTGACTGACTGACTGACGAACGGACGACTGAGTGAATGATTCACTATTGTCGTTGTTTTTAGTTGCTGCTGCTGCTGCTGTGTGTGTCATATAACTCATTCATAGTGCAAGGACATCAACGCAATCTGCCGAATTTAATTGTTAAGCAGAACTCGAGACCAAACAAAAAGATCTATTTTTTTACTGTAAGTTCTGCAAAATAATCAAATTGAAATGTATTCAGTGAAATGGTTTTTTCATGCCAACATTTTTCAATCACATTTTTCCGGCAGCTTTTTGTGGCTAATTGAAATTTACTCGCCTTGGTTTTTTGTCTAATTTTCAGTTATTCTTTATTAAATCAAAGTAAATTCTTTGAGTAATATTTTGAAAACATGCTGATTTGTAATTTAAAAATCGTTTTTTAGGCCCTGTACCGAAGGTACAAGAGCCTATTGGGTTTGTGCAAATGTATGTAACAGATAGAAATAATGGTCGGAGACCCCCCAAAGTTACCCCCATTATGGTCAGGAGTGATAGAGGAGTCGATATAGACATGTCCGTCTGTCCGTCCGTCCGTCCGTCCGTCTGTCCGTCCGTCCGTCTGTCCGTCTGTATGAACGAAAGGATCTCGGAAACGGTAATAGATAGAGACTTCGTGCTTTTTGCATTCGACTAGGACTGCTCCGGAATTTTACAAGTTTATATTAAAATTTTGGCCCTTAACCCCTTCCCCCCCCCTGAACTGGTACAAGGCCTCTTACAGTCGGTTACGCCCGACTGAAATTTCCTTACTTGTTTAATATTCTAAGCTTTATCGGAAATTTTTAAAATAAATTTTAATTTTAAATCGAATTGAAATAAATCGAGCCAAGAAATTATTAATTTTAGTGCAACCGCAGCTTTAAAACTCTTTTCAAAAAATTTAAAAATATTCAGTATATGTCGACGGTTAATACACTCTATTTCTTGTAATTTTTTTATTCTATAGGTTAAGCAATGGTGCCACAGCAGTAGATCGGATTAAGGAGACGGAATCCCATGTTGAAAAGTGGAACCAATGAGCACCATCAGAGCTCTGCAGGCGTTTGGTAAATGCCAAAGTGGCAACCATCACAATCAGCAAATTATTCGCCATCACAGCTACCACTCTGATGCTAATCTATCAGCCCTGCATGGAGTTGTGATATCTCTCATACCTTATTCTGGCTGTTACAAAATTTATGATCAAATTATTATACCATTGCTACAATATATATAAAGTATGTGGGTAGAGCATTACAAATAGAATAGAAAACACAAATTCACCGCATCAATGATAACAAAATCCGCAGAACCCTTTTTTTCTACGGATTTTGTGACGTTTGCAATAAAAATGAAATCGATTTTAGAAAACAATTATCAATATTTAATTCCTTTGCGGTTTGTGGCATGTGTAAAATGCAATTGTTAATAAAATATGTGCAACATAATATATAATATAAGCAGTACATAAATGCATATATTGATATGCGGTTTGTATATTACACACAAATATGTTGGTTAATCTACACAAATGCTGGTGTGTACGTTTGCTCCATGTTTTTATCATGTGACATATTTTATTTTCTATCTATTTTGAATTCAATTTGGAATAAACTTCATTTTGACTTTGAATTGTTTTTTTTTGATATTTGAATGTGAGAACGATGGCAACTCTTAAATCGATAACAACTGTCTGCTGTCAGCTGATGCTGATTCTTAATATATGTAAGCAATTTTTTTTTTTGCTTTGAGCTTGTAAGAACAAGCCATCTTGAATCTTAAATTCTTAACACAATAATTCTTCAATAGCAAAAACAGGTGTTCTAGCCGAATTACAATTGTTATCGTATCTGAAAGCTGTCGATTCTAAATCGATTCCATCTCACTGGGAATTGAGAACACCAAAATTTGAATCGTTTTACTTTTCAAACTGTATCGAATTGGCGATTAAGCAAAAAAAGACTCATTGAATATCTACAAATATGTTGCACAACAACCTAATGGCCTGTAATCGCTTCCATAAGTCTGATGGGGGGTCCGTATTTTACGCCTGTTTTCAAATAGCTTTTCGAATCGTCACGGCTCGAAGTTGGTTCAGATTTGTCTATATATCCTGCGGCTAATCAGATTTTTCTAACTGGTTACGCCTTGTTCTTCGAAGTAATTAGGAATTATAATGAAAGGTGGTGTTTCTTTCACCAAATTGTCATTTATTCCAAGGGTTCGAGTATTGTAAACTTTGGCAGTCATTCATTTTTAACAGTACAGACTTGTCGCAAATGTTTTCACCTACTACAAACTTAGAAACAGACTGTAATGCATTTATATATAACAATTCTGGCTATTCATCCCACCGCTTGTTCATATGGAAAACTACTTTGTCGAGCCTTTCTTCGTATTCCGGTACAGAAAGACCGATAGCGGTCTCCCATGATCGTTTCACTTAGTTTGAGCAGCTCGTAGTAGATCACGCCACGCTGGTGCCATCAAATACCGTGCATAAGTTTCATGCTGCGAAAGATGTTGATGGCTGGCCGGGAAAACATATAATCTTCGCCAGTAACATTGAGATGCAATAATTCTTTCCTTTTTTGGAAACTGTCCTTAAGCGAAAAATCGCATTTTTACGTCGCGCTGCTTGAACTCTTATGGCACCCAGTTTCTCAGCTTTTGATTCAATCTCAAGCCGTTTGCTGATTGTCGAGTTATCCTTTCTTAATGATTCCACATAGAGCAATGATTCGAATTCGTTGTCTTCAAACTTTTTGGGTTGATCTGATCGTTCATTGCCTTCGAGCTAAGACTCAACACCTTTAAAGCGATCAAACCATGCAGAGTTACAGGCAGACTAGATTGCCACTCGTCGGGTGAGTCTGCCTACATATTGGGCAACGGATTCCAACACCAGTGATTGCAACGATTTTTCCTCTGACCACAAATTATTTATGCTGCTCCTAAACATTTCAATCTCCAAAAAAACCACCATGAAGACAGCTAATATTTTCTTCTAGAAAAGACATATACATGGAGGTTGAACAACTAGGTTTGAAAATTCATGAAGTAACTACTCATGTCATTCCCAATTCATTCACCCACCCCATTCCTAAATGGGATCTTGATCTAAGTAGAGTATGACAACTCACTCGTAATCCTAGAGACAAGACAGCTCTTAATTGGATAAACAAAGAACTCAAACATCTCAGTGGATTAGGAAAACCGTCTGATCCATTCTTCAACGTCGGGTTAGCTACTAAAAATCTAAAAAAACCTACCAAAAGCGATTAAGAACTCAAGTGGAGACTAAAGACTTAGTCGAGCACCATGGAATAGTTACTCCTTTTAAAATTTGCTCTTCAAGCGACCAGAAAGAGACTTAACGGTGTTTCGATTTCCTTTGTCAATTAGATTTTCCTATCTGGCAAGTACTTTCCCAGGAAATACTGGAGGAGATTCAGGGACTTAAAACAAAAAAGTCATCGGGTTTTGACGCCAGAAACTATTAAAACGCTACTACTCTACTTTAATAGATGGTCATTTCTCTACTAAGAAAAATGCGCTAAAGTTGTTCATATACTAAAGTCGGAAAGCTAAAATTCGAAGTAGCTTTCTATCGACCTTCAAGCCCATGGTAAATATTCTTTAAAATACTCGAAAGAGTATCAGTTTGGCTTTCTAGGAAATCATAGAACACGAAAGCAATTAATTAATTAAGCAATTCGACTTGTGGGGTGCATTCTTTCGGTATTTGAAGAAATGCTCTGCTGTCCCTTTAGGCAGTGTGCTGCGCTACATACTTTAGATTATTTATGCAGCAGATATGCCGGTTTTATAGAAAGAATCTTTAGTAGTAGTGACTAATGTTGATGACACAAATTTTCTTGCGACTTTCAGCGCAACTTGATGTCGTGGGTTTATGACTTACTAGATGGAACACATTTTGTCAAAAATTAAGCAACTCAACGACAAGTTCAGAAAAGCTTTTTGGTTGCTATGAAAGCGATCCTACTTGATGTTAGGAAAGAAGTTATTATTGTACAAGATCATACTTAAACCCATTTGGGCATAGTGATAGATCCTGCAAAGATTTCATAGCAAAGTATTTCGCATTATCTCAGAGCCATACACGAAGAGCTTAATCTCCCCTTTACTATTTATGAGATTAACCGTATAAGTGCTGATTCAAATATTCTCCAGGACAATATGTAGATCTTTCATCAACAGGCTACTATCACTATATATATCGGATTGAAGATTAAGCACTGTAAGCAGGATATCTTTAAGCGCTCTCTTTTAACCGTCTTCCCCGCAGCAGCAATTTAAATCTTGAGAAGAGGATGAAGTCACAAAAGGCCATATCTGTTGAATACGGTGCTTTTTCGTTGGTATTTGTTGATTGTGTGGCCAAAAATGTGTTCACAATGTGGCTCTTGGAGATGACGCATTATCATGATGAAGAATCCATGGATTGCTGGCCTACAAATCTGGAAGTTAACGATGGATAGCCTCTCCCATGGTACCGTCGTACTACACTTTGTTGACCGTTACACCAAGTGGAACAAATTCAAAGTACACCATTCCACGAATATCAAAGAAAACAATAATCATCGCCTTCACTATTGATCAACTTTAGCGAGGCTACCACCATTCGGATAATTGCTGGTTCGTTTGTGTGTCGTACTCGTACATCCATATCTCGACGCCATTAATAATGCGTTTCATGATGGTAGGATCTTTTTTTTTGCTCGATCCAACATGTCTGCTGTTACCTTCTTGATACCTTTATTTCAAGGAAATGCAGTTCTATCAGAACATATCGTACAGCAACACGTTTCATACCCAATTTTTCGTTCTCGTGTGACAACTCCAATACATGACCTATTGCTCTCAAGCTCACATGGTTACTTTCCGCAAGGATTTTCTTCACTTTATCGGAACATAACATTTAACACAAATACGTTGATCAATATTTTCACTCAGAAAAAAATCGCCAAGCACTACTGATGTCGACTGAATCAGTTGATGTAATCACACTGGTAGATCACGGCATCATAACTAAGGACAGTGTTATCAACATGGAAAAAAAATTTACCTGCTGAACTACCCAGGAGATATAAAGAATACTTTCTTGTATGTAAAAGTAATATCAAAAATAATTTATAATGAAATTCCAAATAAAGCCGGGTACATTTCTGCTAGTCAACGTTTATATAAAAATTTACAAAATATAAATAAAATAATTTAAAAATTTAGATTGGCTCGTCAGTATTATGTGCATTCGTATACAGTTAATTATTTATTTATTGTAGTTTATAACAAATCAATTTAAAAAGCATTTCTAACCAAATTTCCTACGCGTAATTCGATCGGTCGGTGCACTTTTGTGGCTTTTGAGATTTAGTGCATTTTAGATATTTAATTATGACATTTTATAATATTTATGTACAGGCTAGAAATTAGTTTAAATACACATCTATATATAATATTAATTTATGGTACACGCGAAGCTATTGGATGGCAACAATTAATAAATAATTATATGAATTAAATGCTGCAGATTGGTTGAAATATAAACTTTGGAATATGTGCTCCAACTTTATAATTTTTAATTCAAGTTTGTTAAAAGAAAAAAGGTTTTCCAAGAGAAGGAAAAATCTTTATTTATGCTATTACCACTTACTAAAATTTCACATATTAAATCTAAGCAACCAATTATAAAATTATATAAAAACATAACTGAAGACATCAACTACATGCGTCTGTGAAACACTATATCTCAATAGTTTTTCGGAAATTCAATTGTTTTTCGAAATATACATTCCCTTCCTCAATATTTAAGAAATTCCGTACACGTACAATCCGCTGAGAGCAATGAAAGAACAAATAAATACTTTTGCTTTTCATATTTCATCTGAGATGAAACAAAATATTCGAAGCGATTATTATGCGTTGCCTCAGGTAAAAGTAAAAGTAAATGAAATGATATTAATTTCCTGCTTCAACAATCTTTATAAGTGCATAAATATCGGCAATGGCTTGAATACTTAATTTGGCCATTTATGGTATACAATTGCATACAGAAGTATTGTCTACAGATAAATAATTCCACAGGCTGACGCTGTTTATACTCAAACTCTTGACTTCCGATTCTGTGAGTGGATTTCGTAACATAAATATTTATTTAATTAATTGAAGATGTGGAAAAAATAAAATAATTTAAATGCAACGAAATAAGATAAATTTTTCTTCTGAGTATAATTTGATGAATGAAACGAATAAAATTTAAACAAGTGCATTTGGGAGGCAATTGGAGGAATATTTTATCTGTCTGTCCGCCTGACTGTGAATAATGAGAACTTGAAGACTATAAGAGTAAAAATCTTCAAGTTTGTATATTTTGACTCAATTATTACTCTCAGATCAAAACTTGTATTCAATGTACGTGCTCCTTAGGGAGTTAATCCTTAAGAACCCTTTATAAAATATAAATCTTTACAAAATATTTCCAATAGAGCCATATCAAACTTCTAGAGGGGTAGTTTCCATACAAATGTTATTAACTCAGTTAGAAGCTCCAAATTTGTTTTTTACGTCAATCTTAATAAAATATACAATAAAGGTCGAAATCAGACCATTAATAGGGGTAGCAAGCAGTACATCCAGTGATAAGCAACATTGCTCTTTAGTCTTTGCACCTTTAGTCGATTCAACTTTGAAGTAGTAGCAAATACTTGCATACCATAACACCAGATTGGATCGTTTGTTCTGCAAGGAAAGCTTGCATTTGCTGCACAGGAGCTAATTCGCATCCTGCTCCAGCACGTTCTCACCTTCGCTCTTCTGTTCAGATTAAGACTAAGGTAGATGGTGTTAGCTGGCTGTTTCAAGTGGTTGCCGTGGATATGTACAGGTGGAGGCTGCTGCCGATGGAGGGCGAAGTACATGTCAACGCTTTTCCTGATGTTGACGTTCGAACTGTTGACCTCGTCTGCACGATATCGGCGGCCTTCTGCGGCGATTTGCAGAGGCCAACATGCATACATTATCAAAGTGTGCTGCATATAAACTGAAGATAAAAGGAGCAAACACGCTGCCTGAATGAGGGGAGGAGTGACTCGGCCTTACTATGACAATAAAGAAACGGTCCTCCAAGTAGGACCAATCAAGGGCAAAATAGAGCGAGAGCAGTCTGTCGATGTACACGAAGATGGCATTACAGTTATGCCGTCGTTCGAAAGTCGCTATATATGGTCGGTGACTTTGTGGAGTTGTTCTACCGTGCCAGAGCGACGATCTGGGATCAGGCTCCAGGACTCCGCAATGATCGTAAGCCAATCTTTTTCAAATATTCTAGTTCAAAGCTAGTAGAATAATGGGGCAGTAAGATCCATCGCCGGTTTGTGAGACTTGGGAATCATTGCGATGACTGCTAGCTTAGAAAATACTGCCTTTAATGTGCGGTTGCAGATGTTGTCGTGTCCCGGGACTTAACTTGAATTCAAAATCTTCGGGACTAAATGGGTCGTCGTGGGGCAAGAATCGCTCTTTGAGGTGTGTTGCAAAGGCATCGGCGGGATATCGTATCGTATTTCTTGTGGCATTCCATAGGTAGAAGCATATTGTCGAGTATCTGCTTGCGTTGCCGTTTTAGGTCCTAGTTGAGTCGATTGGCTTGACGGTGTCACTATGCCCTGTCCTCTGAGTTTTGCATAGTGTCCCACTGATTCTACGATTCTCATAGAAAATGTGGCTAAGGATAAGTTGACCACCCTATCACTTAAAAAGGCTTGAGCTTGATTTCTGGGATTCGGCGAAGACTGCATAAATCTCCTCGGTGTATAGTCGTCGACGGATTAAAGCTAAATGTGCGAGGATAACTTATGGTAGCGCTATCGAGCGTGGCAATTTGCGGCAAGTGATCCAAACTGAGGGCTGTGTGTTGGACTTTCTGAAGATTCCGGCGCGTGATTCCCTTGTGAATACCAAAGTCGATAAAAGTAGGGCGTTGTCGGTCATTGTCTGGATACGTAGTTGGTGCTGAAGTCGCTTATACAATGTGTTGCCTCTGATGGATGCCCAGATATTTGGGTATGTGTTTCAGTCCCCAGCGATACTTGGTACTTGGGGTTTACGCATTATGCAACGAGTAGGTACATCATTTTGGACTGCTTCTTGGATTCTTGAAAGTTGGCACACTGTTTTGTTAAGCGACTTGATAGAGGCAATTAAATCGCTGGGCTCTGTCGCTTGAGGTAAATTGTGTGATGCTGTATGCATCACTCCACGCATGTGGATATTTATCTATTGTTCTTGCGAGTGGTAAACTGAAGCACCTTTTCCCAGCCAAGAATACGATATTGTTTCGGCGATCTTTGTTATAAGGAGACGCAATGTTAACCAAGAACATGTTAATTGGGTTGTAAGGCCTTTTGCTGGACAGTGTATATGAATTAAAGTTGCCGATTTATCTTTTCAAACAAGGCTTGGATGATCCTAAATATGTGAGTGTCTTTTGCATACACTCGTATTATGTGATCAACTGAGGTTTGATTGCGATTTTTTTAGCATCATTGATGTTGTTTTTGTTGAGGAGATCCTGAAGCATTGGGAGATCGTTCAAAACCACTTCTCTTGCTAGTTTTAACACGGTGTGCATCGGAAGCATTGCTGTGGCTAGAGTGTGACTCACAGACATGCAACATACATGCGCTCAGGTCAAGTAGGTTGCTGTGCTCTGTATATATCTAAGCGTGTCAATCAAACCTGTTGCTTATATTTTGTTGTTCAGTACTAGCCTTGTGAGGGCGGAGAACGTATACTTCTTTTACACTTTGGGCTAGCAGAGGAACTTAATCTTAAAACAAACAGCCAAGTTCGATGTTAGGTATAGATATCTTGGTAGCTTTGGTATGTATTTTGACTAAATGGGTATATTGAGACTTGCATCTATTTAGATTATAGCTCATCCATAGTCTAATGCATGAATTGAGTTTAGTTAATCCGAAGTCTACAAGTAGCAATATGTATCCTAACCTGTTCTTGCCCTGTCTCCACAAAAAAAATTGAACTAAGCAGCAGTGTGTAGCGGTTCCATTTTCGTTTGAAAGCTCGAAAATAGAGTTCAATTTGTAAATGCATTTATGTAACAGATTCGAATTGTTGGAGGCAGTTTAGCAAATAGACTCACATCGAAATATCGACAAACATTTTTCTTACCTGTACATACACTCACTTCCAGGAGCCATTTCGTGCACAAAATATTTCTAAAATTTTATGTTGCATACTTTCAGGATGCGCGTAACTAAGCGATAAATAAATACAGAAACAAACAAACAAACAGACAAACAAAGTGAAGTGTTTTGCACATTAACAAATATTTGTGTTTCTACTCTATACTATTTCCGATATATTTTCTACAATTTCGAGCATTTATACTCATTTCCTCAGTTGAACTTAACATTTCAAAAAAAAAAAATCCTTTCCGCTTCTTGGACGTCCAGCAGCAGCCTGAGCAGTAAGTGTTGAGTCCGTTTTCAATTCAATTCGATACATTTCGATTTGTTTCGCTTTGCAATGTTTGGCATCCTGCCCGTCAAATCATTTAAACTGGCGCAGACACTTGAACAATGTTATTCTTGTTGTTGCTGTTGTTGGAGTTAAGTTTTCTTATTTTCAATTGCACACTTGAGCAAGATTACACAAGCATTACAAATCGAATGGCTGCCGCATTTCAAACGAACATGGCTTAAATGTTGTTGATGGCGTCAATGACGATAATGACCATAATAATACGTTTCGAGCAGTGATGATGGTTGATGATGATGACGATGATGACGACTTTGGCAACTTGAGCGCCTTCAACTAACCTTCATAGATGTTAAATTCTGCTACTTCAGCGACAATAGCAACAATTGCAACAAACCAGTGTAGCAAGTGTAGTCGTAGCATCAGAAAGGAGTGGCACTAGGTCGAAATACATACACTTCACTTTGGGGCGCTGCAACATGCTGCATTGACACTTTAAGCTGCAATTTCGTTAATATATTTCCAATCGATTTCGTTTGGTTTATCGCCAAGTTTGTGTTTCGCTCGTTTTTGCTTCCTTTTTTCGCTTCATTTTTTTGCTTTCCGTCTTCTCCACAAGTTTGCTTCGCTTACTCTGTTTGTGTTACGTTTATTTGCTTCACTAGTTTGTTTTCGCTGCAGCAAGTTGTTGCAAGTTCTTTCATGCTTGCCACTTTTTGTGCCCTATGTAAGTTGTATGGAGAATGGGTTGTATTAGTTGTAATTGAAATTTGTAACGAAAAATTGGATAAATGGGACTCGGGCAAAAAGATTTTATTAATAAACAAAAGGGAAAAGAGATCTGGGATATTAATTAAATAAACGTTAACCGAACTTTGATACTCTTGAATATGAGTTGGTAGAAAGGAATGGAGAAATGGTAAAGGTTTCGTGAGAAAGGTGCAATCATTATGAGAAATGTAAGACATTTAAAAAGGGCTCTTGAGTCTTCATAGCTTGTCTTAGGAGTTCATATGCCACAACCTGAGAATGCAGGCAGTTCTCCTTAAATATTAAGCTAGTCTGACGATCAGGAAAGGAACAAATATACGTTAGCGTGTATGATGAAGAAGAGTCACCCTCCCCGAGAATATTAAAGCTCTCTTTAGCACACGCAAAAAAGGACATCGATGTAATTCTTGGAGTCGACGCTAATGCTCACCAATTTTTTATTGGAGGCATGAACAACAAAAAACAGAGGGGAAGAACTGGTCGACTATGTACTGTCCACAAACTTCTTCAAAAAGAACAGTCCAGATGTTATTGCAATAGCTTTACCAATGAATAATGACTCCGTGTTCATGGAATATACAGTGAAAATTTCTTCAGAATCGTCAAACAGACACCATCTGACCTTTCAGAAAACGTTGACGTTCTTGAGAGCTCCTGGAAGAAGATTCTCTAAAATCTTGTCCGAGAAAACAAACACTAAAATCATTCCGAAGGGTGTCGTAGACATTGAAACTCAGTCAGATCAAAATAGAAAGCTAAAAGGACGAATAAGAAAGAACAATTTACCAGGGTATAGCACAAGAAAATCGGTAAGTCTTCTATGGATATTAAAAAAGGATGCAGTCTAAATACAGGTTTAATTGGTAGCCTGGACGGCCCATAGTGTTTATGAAAATATCTGAGTGTTCTCTAAACTTCTCATGGAAATCTTCTTCTCGGAATGCGTAGAAAATGACAATGAAGAAGTAGAAGTTACATTCACTGCAGCGAAATCCCTAGTGAAGTATATAGATTATCTGGCAGAGAATCTATATACTATAAGGAATGCATACATTTCTTCGTCCATGCTGCAAGCAGGAGTTTTTGCGTGGGTGCTTAAAATATTCTGTGTAGCCAAAGTCGCACCGGAAATATCTGGAGAGAATTGAGGGAGGGCTTCATAACCAAATCTGGGAGGATTAACCACTGCTGACTAAACGAATTTAGGTTCATAAGGATCTCATCGTTTTTTATTGAAAGCAATAGAATGATTGTTGGATCTTCATTTGTGAAATAAATGAAACCCACAAATGTTCTGAGGGGTCTGACATGCCTACTTGAAGAGTGCATTAAGCAAAGTGCATAGAGGCATGCAAAAGATCCTGCAATAGTAAGATGTTTGCTTTGCCACCCTTCCCCGATATCGACTACGCTGGCTAATATAGACTCATTCCCAGTAATCAATCGATAGCTTAGTAATAGGCTTCGATTGATTGCTAGGTGATCAAGTCCAACTCTGTTTAACGAAAGTAAGGAAAACTTCACGAGAGTTATTCCACAGGAAGAAGTCATATCTTCTCTAATGTGTTAGCTGGCTCTCAATGGGTGGTTCTTGGGACAATTTTGGTCCATTGTTCATAGTAAGATGGCCGCACCAATACGTGCTTGTGGTGAATCAATATGATCTCGTGCAACAGACTACTGTTCTTGGGGGAGCGTATCTCAAATAATCTAAAGAAGCTAAAATTCTTGGTGTAATACTGGACAGAAAAATGGTCATGGTCGGGAAACTCAGAGTAAAGAATGAGAATGGATAAATTCAGCTTCTACGTTTGTAAAATAACGTGTGGTAGGAAGTGAAGACTGCAAACGTATATCATTTATTGGTTTTATTAACCTATAAAGCCTTGGACTGGTGGAAAGTGGATGATTCACTGCCTAGGCATAAGTGAATAACATCGCATCATCCCAAGCGTCTTTAGAAGCCATATTGAATCTGGAATCTATCGACATCTTCCTAAAATACACAGCAGCCAGTTGTGTACTTAGACTCCAGGAGATAACCATCGTCCTACATTTTGTAAAGAAGCGGTCTGAGGTCAAGAATGGTGACAATATGTTAATGCTCCAATGGATTGACAACGCTATAGCAGTTTCACGGAGAGCGTAGACTGGAAGGAGGGTGTCGATAAAAAAAAAAAAACTGGGTTCATAAGAGCACAGGTGCTGGTATATTTTTGGAGGATACCTGATTATTGTATCGTATTTGCAGCAGAGATATATGTAGTCTGTCAGTTGGATAAACTGATTAGCATCATGAATGAAACTTCAATTCAAATCAACAGGCAGGTTGCATCCACAGAGATTTTCTGGAGATCCATTCAGAATTCACTTTGAGTGTCAGAGAGTTAGCGAGCAAACGGTGGCCAACGGCGCCGGGTTGTCTTGCCTCAAAAGAACACTGATCGATATTGCAGCCAAAACTGACATCCGAGCTCTTACACTTTACCCAGAAAAGGATAGATAATGTTGAGACGAGTCCCTGCAAGATATTGTACCAGTGGCAAAATTACTAAAGGTGTTGTGAATCGATCAGAACTGCTGTCGAAGCTGCAGTGATTAAGTATATATCCACCACCTCTTATGGCATTGTAAGGAAATGTGTCCGACTCCTACGGAAATTATTCTTTGATGACAGAAAAAATGTATGCAAATCTGTCACTGGAGTATCTGGCACACTATATTGACTCTATAAGATAATTTAAGATTACACAGTGGCAACCTAATCGAAAAAATTACGCCGACTGGGTAATGCAGAAAAAGTCAAATTGCTTACGAGATTCTCGTGCATTGCACACTGTAGAACTTTACCTTTCCATTTTTTTATTTCAGATACTCTATTGGTGAGGAACATAATTCGTATGAACACAAGATGTATTTCACGGGTAGAGCGAATGATCATTATTTGATGACACACATGACCAAATGGTCATGTTCAGTTTAATATAAAAGGCATAGCCGTTGCAACATTTAAAATTTCGTGACGATTTTTTATTTCACTACACCTGCTAAAGAAGTTTGTTCTCTTGGCATGTGTCAAGGTACATAAAATAATGTCTCACCCATTTAAAGCGTATTAAACTATCGGTTATGCCATGGTTAACTTAGTTTTATTTCTAGCAAAGTTGTACTCTTTCATTTTAAGAATTCTCTTTTTTTTACGTTCCGTGATTTCGGAAATGAAATGTTTTCTATTTTGTGTACTTTTTTCACGCTCGAGTGTTTGCGCCAAGGAAATCTTGCATTATGTGCTTATTTTGTGTGTATATAAATTTACTATCAAGTTTATTTACAAATCATAGGAAATGGAATTGCGAATTGTTTAAATAGCAAATTTTATTCAACAACAAAAACTATGTACGTTTACTCGGAAGTTTCTATTGATTTACTTTAATGAAGTATTTGAATATAACTGAGTATAAATAGAATAAATAAATAGACAAACAACTGCTGCACTGCATATAAATAATTTTCTAGTTTATTAGTCAAGAAAATGGGATACAATTGCATACATTTACATTTACTCACTGTCAGACGGAGGCCTTGTCAAAATTTATCAAATGCCTCATCATCATCATTCCCATGATTGACATTATTAGCAGCATATTTTGTCCTTGCCAAGTTGCCAAGTTGCCAGGCTGAAAATTGCTTGTGTAGCAGTTTGTTAACAATTTGCCACAAGGACTTACAACGAAGCCATCGAAGCTGAGTAAGTAAGTAGCTATATAAGTGAGTGGGTGACTGATTGATTGGCTCGATGAATTGCTTGATGGGCGAACAGATTGCACAGCTTTCGTTTCGAACGCAATCGAATGTGACATCCTTGCTAATTATTATGTAAATATTTGCGTTGGTGGTATTTGTTGTTTATTTATTGTAATAGAAATCTGTGTATCAATTTATGATTTTATGCATGTTGAAATATGCTCAATTAATGTGTAATAATATGTGCAAGTATGCATGCTGAGTGACCATGAATTGATACTTCAAGGTTTACATGTGTTGCTGTGGGATTGTGCAGAGTAACTTATGAGAAGGTTGGAAGAAATGGAAAATGCTTTGGACTTTCTAATAAGGATTTTATGTATGCTAGAATTATTTTACTTTGAAATTACTTTAAATCATTATTTTTTTTTTATTAAGGGAAATTGTTTACAGTATAAAATATTGAAGCAAGTTGGCAGCGCTACAACTTTTTTAAATATACCAAAAAAAAAAAAAAACTATTCTTTTTTATTATTCGTTTTGAAGATAATACATAGATTTATGGGAGTTACTGCTTTTGACTATAAATATGTATATATTAACTATCGTACCCGGCTTGCGCTGCTATGCTCCCGCTTTGTCTACCCTTTGTATAGGTATAGAGGCATCCCGAAGAATAAAATGTTCAAGTTTAATTATACAATATATGATTTATCATGGCATGCTACGATTCTTAGTTGATCCGAAATGCTCCGCAGCGCATCCCATTCTGTTTCTCTTTAATGAGACCACGTCACGGCATGTATCTAGACACCCTAGATTCCCTGAATCTGCTGCAAAGTTTATGAATTGTAATACATAACACTTAGCCGCCTATCGCCTACCCAAACCCAACGCATAAATATTATTTAGGAGACTGATATGATACTCATATGAAATATATTAGAAATGCTAAAAAGTCTTGTTTGAGAGGTTGATCATAGATGTACTATGTCCACACTTTGCGATTAAGTATAAATAATAACTTCCGAAAGTTTCATGGTGATCGGTTGAATGGTGTAGTAAACCATTAAGGGAGGGACATACACACGGAAATTTACGGATTTATTGTGCATAAATGGTTACAAATATATTATTCAAAGTAGTGTCCATTGCTGGCCACAATTTTGTTTAAATTTTTCTGGCAATTTTCGAATACCAGCTTGGAAGAATGATTTGTCTTTCAATAATTCTGACAACTCCTTAAGAATTGGTTGGCATTGGTTCACATAGAGCAATGATTCCAATTCGTTGTCTTCAAACTTTTTGGGATGACCCTTCCGTTCCTAGTCTGAAAAAACTGAAAATCGGCACTTTTAAAGCCACCCATCCACTTCCGACACGATTGTTCGTATAGAGCAAAACTTCCCTTCACGCCTTGTATTCGAGAGTATAGAGGTTGAAACCAGTTTTTTTGCCATTTTTGAAATATTGTACAGCTAAGTCCTGACGTGATACAAACTTTACTGATATCAGAAAGTAAAGGCTGAACCATGCACTTTAAAATGAAAAAGTTCACGAAATCATCCTATAATGGATCTACAAGCCAGTTTGCACTCCTAGTTTAAGTAGTTAACAACAAGCCTCAAATCTCCACAGGCAATAAACCACCTCTGACTTCCATTCAGGCATGCAAAATGCCCAAATCACCTCAATATTTGCTGATCAGAGGTGAAAAACTTGACAAATTAACTGAGTGCCACCAGTAGACACATCTGATGTCGCTTCTCCAAGCCACTCTGCCCAAAAAATGAATTTCAACTTACATATTGGATTCTGGAACGCTGATGGTATTGTGCATTACGCCAATGAACTTGAGGTATTCATCCAAACACATGGAATTAATGTCAACGGAACACATTTAACTACCAGATCCTACTATAATAAATTAGGATTGGATATTTACATTGCCAATCATCCGGACGAAAAAAACACTGGAGGAGCTTGGCATCATAGCTTGCAGGGACTTCGTAGAAATAATACTGGCCTCAGTTTATTGCTCACCCAACTTTGATTGGAACTACACATATTTTGATTGATTGCTGGTGATTGGAATGCCAAACATCGCCTTTGGGAAACTAGTCGTGCATGTCGAAGGGGCAACACATTGTTTGATCTCATTTCAAATACAAATCTGCAGGCTACTGGTACTCCTAAGCATTTTCTGTATAGTAAACAAACTCCCAGTGCTATTGACTTTACAATTTATGCAGGGATTCCATCGTCAAGACTTTCTATTACTGATGTCGCGGATCTAAGTTCTGACCATTTTCCGTTGATCATCGAATTAAGCATGGGTGCTCATTTTTCATTTTAAGGCCTCAATTGTTACCATCTTACGCGAGGATTGATCGTTTTCAGTTAAAACTGGATCAGTTACTAAACCTCAATATGGAGATCGATGGTTGTGAAGACATTGATGACGCTGCAAAATTATTCCTAAGAAATATATATACACGGCAACTTATTTTGCTACACTTGGACAACGTCCACATAATCCTAGTTCTCCACATAGAACGCTTATGACAACTGAAGTTCTGGATCTAGTAAGGCTCAAACGAAGTGTTAGGCGACGCTTTATGCGAACTCACAACGAATTGGACAACAGAGCGTGGAAACGGGTTGCTGCTGAGCTATGCAAGTTTTTGAAGAAAAAAGTGACTTTTTCGAAAAATTGCTGCACAACGCGGAACCAGACAAATCCCACGGATAAAACTTGTGGAGTTTTACTCAAAAAATCAAGAGACAACCAATGCGTAACACATCTATAACAGGTGGTGCCGCTCTGTCGAGGAGAAAGCTGAAACATTTGCAGACAGTCTTGAAAATCGTTTCAAACCAATCGAACTGTCCTCACCAGTAGATGTTACCAACACTTTGGACCAACTTTCACTACCTTGCTCTCCACCTTTTGTACAGACCTGATACGTTTGAAGAAGTTAAACAAAAAATCAGTGCACTAAAACCGCAAAAAGCTCTAGGTTATGATGGTATAGACAGCAAGACTGTCAATCGTGCCATCGTGACTTGCACCTACCCACCATTATGGATTAAATTAATCGTCATATTTCAAGATATATTGATCGTCTCCTTGCTCACATATACCCGTTTGCTTCAGCTCTGTCTGTCAATTCAAGCAGAAGACGTCTGAAGAGGCTCCACCCAAATGATCTATTAGGATGATAACTGACTCCAGTTTTTTTAAATAATATTTTAGTCAATCAATGTAACACTTTTTTTTCATTCTTCAATATGTTTTATACTTCTTAAGTGAAATGATTAATATATAAATTAAACATAATCAAATTCAAAAAAGAAACTCCAAATTTGGCATAATTCTAACATAATTCCTATGAAAATACTCCATCTTGTGGGAGATCGGCCTAATAGGACTATTAGCCCCCATACAAATCGTTAGGAACAGAGTATTTCGTAGTCGAGCTCACTCAACTGCAGGTAAAATTTAAGCAAATGTTTATAATATGCAGAAAGAGGCCCTTGTAAAGTATATATATTCTTGATTAGCTTCAAAACTCAGTGACTTGAGATCCCATTGCACTAGTGATTCGCTTACTATAAGCCGTTAGTATTAGCGATTCAGCTACATATGCGGCCCCTTTTCATTTGCTCATAAACTAATCTGGGGATAAACTTGATCTTAAAACCATATAAATTTTCAACAAATATTTTTGTTTTTAATAAGAAATGATAACGCACCGGACCGACATCAACCATTTCTACCAGTTAAGCTAAGACAACTCATCAAAACCAAAAGAAAACTTCGTAAAAACTGGCAAGCTAGCCGTAGACCAAATGATAAGAGTTTGTTTAACAAAATGCAGTTAGTGATCTGAAACAACGTCTTCAAGTTGTTCGAGATGAAAGCATGGCAGATTACTTGAGGCAACTTGAAGCTTTTACAACAGATGATCAGTATAGCCTTTGGAGGGCTACAAAGTATCTCAAGCATCCTAAAAGAAGAAGTGCTGTACTTATTAATAGCAATGGAGAGAGATGCCGAACTGATTTGGAAAAGGCTGAGGCTTTCGCAAGTCATTTGCATACAGTTTTTCAACCTAATGAAACTAAACTAACATCTAACGAAGACGAAGTTCTGAATTTTCTTGGGTCGCCATGTCAGATGAGCCTGCCAATTGCTCAAACATCGATTGCCGAAGTTGAAGCCGAAATAAAACTAATTAAAAATAAAAAGTCACCTGGTTTCGATAAAATTATCGGTTTCACTCTTAAAAACCTTTCAGCCAAAAGTGTTCGCCTCTTAACATATATATACAATGCAATGCTAAGATTAGAATATTTTCACAGTCAATGGAAATGCGTGGAGGTAATAATGATATCCAAGCCAAATAAGCTTGAAAGTATCATACCGTCCGATTAGCCTTTCCGATTAACTTTTTCTAAAGTATTTGAAAAAATACTTTTAAGAAGACTGTTATCAGTTGTGGACGTCCTCGCCATTATACCGAAACATCAGTTTGGGTTCAGAAGAAATCATGGAACTCCTGAGCAGTGCCACCGGATTGTCAACTTAATTTCCGATGCTTTTGAGAAATAACAATATTGTTCGGCAGTGTTTCTTGACATACAGCAAGCTTTTGATAGAGTTTGGCACCCAGGCATTATATATAACGACTCATCTGCCCTGCATCCGGTTAATGCTGGGGTTTCTCAAGGAAGTGTTCTGGGCCCTACACTATATTCACAGCTGATATGCCTGTTTCAGACAGCGTTAGTGTAGCAACGTATGCAGATGATACTGCTATCATAGCAACAAGTGAAGCATCACATCTACTCCAATGTCAACTAGCTATGATATAGGACTGGCCCAAAAATCTACACATGTTACGTTTACATTTAGAAGGAGTACGTGTCCAAAGGTACGACTCAATGGTTGTGAGATTCCCCAAGCAAACTCTTTAACACATAAAAGCGAAAAGGACACAACTAGCACTGAAAACGGGCTGGATGTATTGGCTGATCGGTCGTAAGTCCCAACAAAGCTTAGGAAACAAAATTCTGCTTTACAAGACAATGCTAAAACCGGTCTGGACATATGCCATGTAACTTTGGGGTACTGCTAGCAACTCCAACATAGAGATACTTCAAAGTACTTGGTATATGACCAACAATGCGATTCACCAAGACCTCAACATACCCTTTCTCAGGGAAGAAATAAACCTTCTAGACAATAGCGAGACTGTCAGACGGCTCAATAGGTTCCACATATTAGATTTGCCTTATAGATTTATTGTAATATGTATAAAATGTAAAATGTATATAAAATACCTTAAGATTTATTATAGTTGGCCTCACTGGAGGTCTCTATACCTGTATATATGTATATTATATCATTACATAATTAGCTTATTGTCCTAAGTACAGATCGCTAATAAAAAATAATAAAAAACAAATAAAAATAAGAAATGAATCATCAATAGCAATCCGATTATATAGAATTTAGATAACTTTCCACTATATTATATTTAAGATTTGTAGAAAGCTTAGTAAAAGTTTTCATTGCTACTTTTTAGTAAGAAATTATTTTATCAAATCGTTCCTTTTTCGCATTAAGCTACATTTCTATTAGCGAACTAAATTCGCTTCACTTCGCATAGCAACTTAAACAGGACTATGCTGCATATTCCCTCCAAGCAGGTCATAATATTCAAATGAAAGTCACAAACAACGACTGAACTATTGACCTTAAGCTGCAACGAGATAAAAAGCTACACAAAAACTTTGACTTTCATTATTGGCCGAGAAAGTTAACAGCACAAAAAACGCCAAACTCAGGCAAGTCAATTCAAGCCAAGAGCAAAATAGCAATTGAAATTAATGGAACTGTCTACTATTTGCTCATTGGCTTGGTTTGTAGTTTAGTTCGTAACAGCATAAAAGGCAACCAAAAACACATGTTCCTATTCTCACTGCTGGGCTTATAAATATGCATCTCCTAGTTTTGTAGGAAAGCGTGCAGTTAAGGCTATTCGAAATTGAAACACAGATCGACAAAGTAATACAAAAAAAAAAGAAAAGATAGAATGAAAAATAAGTAAACAGCTCAAAAAGAAACAAATGCAAATACTCGAGATAAGTTCATGGAAGTATAGCAAATGGAGAAACAAATACATATAGATGCAGCCACAGATGTATCTATAGAAACAAGACCTAAAGTAACCGGACTGTTAAACAGAAATTTGGAAATAATGTATTTTTTTTTTTCTAAGTAAACCATCGAGCACTTCAGCGGCTTCCAAATTTTAGTTTAGGTTATAGCTTATCACTGCAAATGTTTGCCTTAGACTATAATTAAAGTCTAGACACCTTAGAGGCCTTACGTGTGATCAAGTTACTCCATAATGGTGATGTAATTTGAGAGAGCTCTTCACTTTGAAGTACCGGATAAATTTGCACATCGGATGCTGGCAAACCGTTGTGGTATTATTATTGTTATCACGTTAATAGAACTATTGAATGTCTGTTGCTGAGGTAAAAAATTCTGGTGGTCCACACAATTTCGTCAAAAAAACAAATCATTATGCCTCTAGCCTTAGAAAAAAAAACGGAAGTAAACTTGACAAGGTCCGTAGTAATGGAATAGAAAATAATCTGTGATATCGGGTCATTCCAATTCTATAAATCATCAGTACCGGATGACATTCGACTGACCATGCTGGGAAGATGAACCAATGCACAGTAATAGATTTCAACTCCATGTTTCTTACCATTTTTACTGTAAAGAAGATAACGGTTTTTGGAGCTTCATCTCAACAACAAGCTAAAACCACGAAAGTTGAGTTTACCTTAAGGAAAGATCAGTTTAGACCGCCCTATACGAAGTGGATAGCCACATTGAGAAGATCTTGCAAATGAAAGTTGTTTGCATTGGCAGCCTTTTCTTATATAAAGAGAATCTTCAAGAAAGTCAGTCTCGAATGGATATCAGCTTCGCTTCGCCGATCGAATGCTTAGCAACATATGTTGCTGATGATTAATAAAATCCAAGCTAAGTGTGCTGGAAATAAGGAGATTACAAGAGGCACACCACAGGAAGCGTTGAAACTGGTTCGCAATAATCTTCATAGAAAATTTAAACAAAATGGATGTAAAGCTACTTTTTTACACATATAACCTCGTGGTAACGAGAAAATTCTTGCCACAATCAGTGAGGCTTTAAAAATTGCACTACATCCTGCCCTAAGATGACTACAACAGTATGTTCTTGGGGTAAACGCCAAATAGAAAGTCCCGATCCGTACTTGTTAGAGCTCTTGAGGGTTGCTTGATTCAGTAAGCGGAACGAAAATAGATTATGCCACACGTGCTTGCGTCGTTTTAGAGGAACTAGCAACGTAAATTTCATAACAACATCATCTCTTTTAAGTAGAGATATGTACAGTCAGTTAACGGAGAAGCACGCTGAATGAAATCCCAAAAAACATATAAATTTATGTCGACAGGCAGTCTTCAATTAAGACTCTGTCTTCGAACATCACAAAAAAGAAAACTAATTCGTAGCATGGTGGCAGTACTAAACCAAATTCAATAGCACGCAATCGAACTCAGTCGATCGAGTGTGCCCGGACTTGATCAGCGTAGCTTGCAATTCTAGTGGTGAAAGATATTCACCATGTCTCAAAAGCACTCTGATTTCCATTTAAACCGAATTAAAAACTCAGCTCCTACACTTTATGGAAAACAGAATCAGATTCGTTGTTCATGTCCTTGATCAAAAGATTCAGTTCTTGTGTGAACTTTTGGTTTTTTACGTATCCATAAAATAGCTTCGATTTGTTTTCGCGAAGATTCGTTGTTTCTGTCCTTGCTTTTAAACCGCTTTCGCTGTGCTACGCACCCAACTTGAAAACTTCTCCGATTTGTTTAGGTGAACGATTTTTGACTGTTGATTTTTTACAATCATTACGCCCACTACCGCTCTCCCAACGTTTCATAATATACGTTTCTTAAAACTGCTTCGATCTGTTTCATTATATTTGATTTGCTACTGTTATGATTGTGGCAGTTTAACGCTCATTTACCTATGCTGATCTCATACCGTTTCATATTTTATGTTTCAATAAAACAGTCGCAGTTAATTTAAAGCTCTCGAAAGCTGTTTCGGCGAATGGTATTTGATTTCTGCTCCGACTGTTGCTTTTTACACTCATTACGCTTACTAAGTATACTGCTCTCACACCGTTTCATATTTTACGTTTAATTTTTCCAGACTAAAATGTCGATAAAGTATATGTATTGCCAATACTATTTATACACGCTATGCAGATACAAATGTATCTACAGAAACAGTTACATAATACAGATACATTGGCAGAGCAGCCATTCTTTTATTTTATTTCATTTTGTATTCGTTCTGTCTGTGAATGCATTCCACACTGACCAACTCTGATAGTAAAACAAAAGCAGCAACATGCTGCCTGACAGCCTGATCGGTTGGCTGGCTGCAATTAAGCACTTGAGCTGCATTTAATGCCTGTCGAATTGAAGCAATTCAAATGGCAAACGTTCACGGTTCAACTTGGAGTTTACGAAGAGTGTTCGGTAGCAGATAAACTCAAACAAACCATGCAACAAGCCAAGCAAACAGCCGGCAATTTGTGTTTGTTCATTTTGGTTTACAATGGCCACCGAAAATTGGCCAATTTCAGCTGTTCTGCTGTCGATGATGATGATGCTGCTCTTAGTGTTACAATAGCTTTTGGCAATATTTGCTGTTAACTTCGAATACGAATTACAGATACTCGGACACAGAGTGAGTACAGTGTTAAGTGATTTGGCATCGATCAAGTGCCTGAGAAAGTGTTGATTTTAATAGCTAATCCGAATACTCTTATACAATAAATATTAGAGTTGTAAATATTTTAGCTGCTTGAAATTGCCAACAAATTGAAAATACTATAAAATTTTCAGCACTAATTCAAGTCAAATTTAAATATTTGTATCAAAGTCGATAGCAAAAGTATGCAGTGCAGTTTGCCACAGAAAATATCTTAAATACCAAAGTGCTGAGACTGTTTTAGTAGTGTGTGCATGTGTGGAAGTATAGAATACCAAATGGTATTTACACACCTAACACTTGAATGCACAGACACACACATGCACGCAACACACTGACGCACAAACACACGTACAAATGCACTTGAAATTCATGGCCAAGAATGCCAGCAACAATCGAACCAAAACACCACACTGACCGCAACAACAACAACAACAACTGAAATAAGTTCAGCATGGAATCAAGTCCAACCACAATACATGACCGAGCAACCGTATGACCGGTCGACCAAAGTCCTTAGACGCACATTGTGCCATGTCAGTTTAAATCAGTATTAGTGACCAGGAATCAAAGTGTTTGAGTATATGTGTGTGTGTGTATGTGCGTAGTATGCACACAATTTTTTATGCACTTCATAGTCATACTAAATTGTATATTAATTAAGTTATGAAGTTTGTCGGCTCATTTTTAAATCGTAAGGAAAAGAAATAAAAAGTTATATTTCTTAATAAAAAATATGGTTAATGATGCCCAACAATCGAAATTTCGAAGCAAAGTTTTAAAGCAAGGATGACCAGGCGCACATCCCATTATATTTGATAGAGCACGTTGGCTCAGCTAAGTCAAAGTTCTTAGTTGACTCTGAAATGAGTGACACAATTGGTGTTGTCCTCCACGGCTCGTGAGAGGATGTGAAGAGTAAGGTACTAAATAAAAACTGTATTCCATCCGTATCCAACCTCAAAAGGAAGAGACACTAAATTCCTAAAATGACAGCGTCCTATTACTCCAAATTTCTCCAAATTTCGAGGTTCGAGAAGATGACTTTAATGTAAGCCACAACATACATAGATATCGTCGACATGGTGTTAGACGCCGATTCTGATGATAATGACGAGTGTGGTGGAATAACCCAACAGCAATGAAGAAGAAGCTAGTTCTAAAAGAGGGAACCACCGAGGTGACGTTAGTTCAGGAACTTTGCTTATCGTCGAGTAAAAAGGCTTCTGTGGTAATGTCACCCAACTACAGACTACAAAAAAACACAATAAATAAAGCAAAGACTGTCATTCGGCTAAGGAAAACTATCTATCTATGTTTTTGTTATGGCTAATTATGGTATAGAGCCTACGCTCATTGCATCCTGCTACATAAACGTTAGCTGAATATCGGGAGTCACCGAAACTTTGGAACATCTTAACTTACTCTGCCTCGTTTTACTGGAAGTAGCGACCGGCATGACGACCAACCAGCGGCTAGAATTTGTTAAACACGAAAAAAATCTTGCAGGAGTATAGAAGTTCCTAGAACTTGCATGATCAGCCTCACTATGATCCAATTGTGTCTGTACACAAGAGGTTAGCCGGCGTAACCTATACTAGTATTGGACATTTTTCTGAGTGCTCCACAAAAAACCAAATCTAGAAAGTTGCAAAAATTTGTTGCTAAAACTGTTTAGAAAGAGCTTTAAGTTGTAGCTCGCTGAAATCTATTCAGGACACGAAAGAGAATTTAATTAATTGTTGAATCGATTGTGAAGGCATATCGGATGTGGTCACAAAAATGAAAAATCTATAGAAGTTGTGTTGCAGCATTATGTATATACTAAAGGAAGCCTTTGTTCTTTATTTTCGATGAAGGTTACATGAAACATTCGTACATGCTGACGCAGAGGGTTTTTAAAGCCTCTAATGCTAATATTTATCTGAGCTACGATTTTTGAAGTGAAACCTTTGTAGCGTGGGTAGTAAAGTAAAATATCGTCACCAAATTTTAAAAGATGTGTTGAAATTTATATCCCTTTTGTATTGTATTAAACTGCACATAACCAACCAATGATCATTTGGTCGTCATCCATCTAATTTGTCACTACTGGATTTACTTTATTTACTCTCATGTTTCGTCACGAAATATCTATATGTGGACTGATTACAGTGGATACTTCATGAGCATTATGATAAATGGCAACTTCTTCAGATTGTGCTCCGTCTCGCTTCTATTTTACAATATAATCGAACTGTGCATTGTTATCCATCCAAGTTTTCGGCAATAGCAAAATATTACCTTGTTTGATTACGGACTCTTGGAGATCTGTAACATGTTTCCGAAGAATTTGACAGTGGAAAGTTATGTCTGATATATACTTACAAATATAGTAGCTCTGAAATCAGAATGGAGAGAAGTTCTACATTTTGCTATACACGAGGATCTGTTAAGAAGTTTCACCTCTGCTGTGTATCCCATGCGCAGAAATAGAAATAATCTTTATTAACGCCAGGATATTATTCCAATGACGATATGGCTTCTCTGATAATATTTGTTTGAATTATATCTTGTATGGATAGAGCAAATTCAAATGCTTTCATCAAATAAAAATATGTAATCAAAAATTATATATGAAGTAATTTGATTGGTTTTAGAAATATTCTTGGCCCTAGTTCCATCCATAAAACTTTGATTCATGTAGCGAAGATATTAAATCAGGTTTCCGCTTCCAATATGTTTTCTATAAGGAAGCAAATACTATATTTTAGGCATTTCCCGAAGACATCGCAATAGAATTCAATGCCGGACTTACTATATGCTCTCTATTTATTCGATCTCGTCTTATCACCCCTTTTAACAAGTGTCTCAATTTAGTCAAAGAGAAAAATAAAACTTTATATAAAGATCAAAAAAGAATAAAGTTTTAAATGCGGGAATATCAGGCTTTGCAAATATTTTGTCTAAATAATTATATTATTAAAAATTATAATACACTAAATATTTTTCTGTAAAACTTCGGCATCGGGGCTTATTAGTTCGAGTCTAGATCATAAGCAAAACTTGAGTCAATATAACGAAAATTTGGAGTCTATATGATATAGCGCCTCAAGCTTAGATATATGAATTTTCCTATTCCTTTTTTAAGTGAAACTTCCTTAGGTCCAAAAATCAAAGAGTGATAGGGCTACCAATGCATTTATACGTCACTTCACTTCACTCTTAATCTGCTTGCGTCGTAACATCGTACAGTCGCTGCTGAGAAAAAATTCGTTTCAGGAATCATCGGATTCTATACTCGCACCACTGTTGACGAGATCGGGCCATGCGAACCGAAAGGAATTATTTCATGGCGGGCATTGTAATTAGCAAACAATGAAGGAAATTCGAGTGGAATTAGTGGATTAGTGACAAAAAGGGAGTGGCTTCCGGTTTGCCACCGAAGCAACATTTGCTTTTTGCGTTAACAGACGCTGCGCATGTGCTGGGCGAGTTTGGGACGAAAGTCGAAAACTGACGAGAACTACTCTCGTCAGTATATCGTTCACACCGCACGAAGTTTGACTTCTGCCGCGCGTGGTTTCCATGCACCTCCTTGTTTCAGGTAACTTGTATTCAATGTAGTTGGTAACTCTCCTTCCTGGGCGTTTGAGCCCTACTCTAAAACCGTGCGCTGAAGGTAAGATGTTTTATTGTGGTTTGACAAATCACAGTCAGGCGGATTTTACTAAGTTTGATTGAGGGGTAGACTTTATAACTATCGTAGAGGAATAGAATGAAATTCTTCTTGTTTCTATATCTTTGGTGATGTTTCGAAATGGTATCGAATTCTTTGTAGCTTCTTTTTAAAATTAATATTTTGGATCGTATCTTATAATTCATATAATTATATAAAGATAAAATATCCATTTTCTCCGATGTTTATTGTTAACTTTGAAAAGATCTTTGGTTCAAGATTGCTGTCTTAGTATGGTGAAGGAATTCACCATCTTATTGATGATATCTGTTTACAGTCGGATTGCTTACAAGTCCAGAGAGCTAAGTCGTAGGTAGATCATTTAGCTCTGTGGCAAACTCTAATGTATTATAGGTTAAGTCATTACGGTAAAAAATTTTTAAAATTATTACCGACGAGAGATCATTAAGGACATTACTCCAACAATTGGCTATTGCACAGATTAGCGAGTTAAGATCACCTGCAACTTAGGTGATCATATTGTGTGATCATTAATTAAGACAATTTGAGCGTTGACCTTTTAAGACCTTTTAATTCTTAAATGCAAACTCATTTCAAAACACTTATAAAGCATATTAACGCTTCGGTGTTACCCAATTAAATTTTTTCTCATATTTGAACTAGTTAAATTTTTGTTAATTTCATTTTTTTGTTCACTTTTTCTCTATTCTTTGGTGCAATTTGTCGAAACGCTACGAACTATAAAATGCAATTTGTGGCCAAAACTTAATGAAAAGTGTTGGCGCGTGTCTGCATTATGCCGGAAGTATGCACAAGCCTGGACAGTATGAGTAGCTACCAGTAGAAAAGCAATAGAAACGCCTGCCAACATTTAGTTTGTACTTTAATTGACTTTAGACTTCTTTAAAACTTAATTTTGCTCAGTTTCGTTGTTGCACATTTGAAAAGTTTTTGGTGAAGTTCATTGTCTTCTGCTGGCGGCACATGTACTCAATTTGAAGCAATTCAAAGTCGTTAGGAAGTAAAACAAGAATTTAGCTTAAGAATCACAAGCATGTGATGTGTTTCGATTTAAATACAATTTGGACAGCGTTTCAACTTTTTTGAGTCACAATTTTTAGCTGATATTAGCTTAAATAAAGAAGTTGTTAAAAAAAAAAAACATAAATGTGCGTTGGGTTTTTATGGTGGCTGCATTAAAATGAAAAAGGAGTCCCTTTTAGCCAAGCTAGGTTTGTTTGTATACATAACAAATTTTTATTAATAGTTCTATAAGCATTATTTTCGTTTACTTAACATTCTGATTTGCATTCCTTGATTTTTTTATTAGCCTATATGCAATGAATCTCTTAATTCCACTTCCAAATAGCTCCAATAGAAGCGCAAATGTTGCAATAACAACTCCAAAAGCTAGCACAAAAAGCGCACCTGAAATATTGTTGACGCCCAATACCTGCGGTGGTCCTTTAGCTGTATGACCAGCACCCAAATCAAGCATGATCTCTTCGGTCTTCTTATCCAAATATTGTGAAACAGTTAGAAGCTCCCAATATTCATAGAGCCCAGATTCAATGCAAGTGCGTATGTGTTTATTCAGCGCCGGCATCAATGGCCAACCTTTAATGCTTACGGCACGCGTCCAGTCAAAATACAAATCGTCCATGAGCACAATGCGTGACTCTAGAGCAGCTTGAGTGATGTATTTTCCAACGGAATAAGTGCCACTGGATAAGCGTTCAATGCCAAGGCCGTAATTAGGTAGAAAACTGGCATTATACATGAATTCATAACCGCGTACTTCAAAGTTGCGTGACAGTATCTGTTCCTTTAATAGATCTGAATTATCGATGGTTAGTGCCCAGATGGAGGACGGTGCGGCCCACTTCCAATTGGCTTGCGACCATTTTGAGATAGTGTCCACTGGATCACTGAAGAAAGGCACAGTCAATAATGATTTTAGCGCGCCGCTATAGGTGCTCTCCAGTGTAATGGTTGCAACGAGTAAGGTGGCAAGATAGATACGCGGTGCAAAACGTTGGAATGTGCTAGAAAAGTTTAATTATATATAAGCAATTATTTAGCTACTATTTTATTTTAAGCTCAACCTACCTGGTCGGTGCTGATGGCTGTTGTATGAAGAGTGCAAAAGTATCTAGCAGTGATTTCTGCAATTTCGGCAAATGTTGAAATTTCACAGTAGACTCTCCTTTTAGTTCGCGCAGCTTAAAGGTTGTAAATTTCAAAAAATACAAAAAGAGCGAACACACAAATATGGTGGCGACCCATATTAGCCAAACGGAGACTTCAAATGGCAGAATGCTTGTACGCCAAGCTGGAAATTGCCTAAGTTGGCGAGAGAAATAGTAGTTTATTCATTAAGCTATAGGCAAACGATTTCATCAACGTTCTAACGGTGTCACTTACGCCGGCGCCGGTCCGAGTAATGTCACCGCGGAGCGTGCTATCGTATGCGATGTCTCCATGATGCTGTTATACCAATTATAGATGCAGCCAATGGCCAATTCAACGCGTTGCGTATAGACATCACCGAGGCAGCCATCGCTCGTGCCGTTCTCATAAATGGTGCCCCAGTTATCGTCGCCATCTGCAATTGCATTGAGTTCATTAGCAAAGTGCGTTCAGAGCATGCATCCCGTATATATAGTACTCCGATATATGTTAGTATATAATATTCTCATATGTACTTACAAGCCTCGACACGCAAGCGACAATTATGCAGCTGACAAAATGTTTTCATAATAGTTGCCTCCGAGCCAAAATACGCAATTGAGCGATTTGGGCTATTTGGATTAATTGGATCTGTATTTCCGGTACCAGCTGCCTGCAAACATTAACAATATGTATCGATTTCAAAACATATCCGTATATGTAGGCGTACAAACATTGAAGTATATTATTTTAGCAAGATGCATGGAATGGCTTGTTCCATAAAATAATTTGACATCATATAATCAAAATTTTATTATCAAGAAATGGGAGCGCGTACGAGAAACCCTGTTTCTAACGATTTGTATGAGGACTGAAGGCTATGAAATGGTCCAATCTTCGCCTATATGGAATATGTTCTTAGGAATCATGCAAGACACTTCAAATTAAGCGTTTATAGTTTGAGTTTGGACAGATTTGTATGGAGCTACCCCTTTTAGTTCTTTGATAACGATTAACGTAAGGTGACCTAAACTCAGAACGAGAAGTAGGTTTGTATGGTAAGTTATATATATTGTTTGACATTTTATAGACTCTTCCAGGGAGTAGCTAGTTCCAAGATAATGATCCAGAAGTTTCTATTGACCAAAACTTACCATTTTGACGGTTCTACACATGTTCAACAGTGAACAGATTCTTATCTGAAGAAATTATTTTCTTTTAGTTAATATCTTCAGTCCAATGTTGGAGAAGACAACTGCTTTCGACTGTAGCTTGCAACATTTGATTTTAAACATATTTTAGGCTCGCAAGCTCCCGTGCAATTTAACGATTCGAGCTACTATGACATGAAAGTAACCTTCAAGAAGAGGCAATCACCACTCTTTCAACACTCCTATCATCCGCAAACTTATAAAATCGAAATGTTCAAAATTGGTTGGTTTAAAGTTTCATTTAAAAATAACTTGATATGAATCGCCTGAATTTAATGATGAGCTATTCTTTCTCACTAAGAAATGGCTAAACTATTTTATTTGCAAAGGGCTTAAGCAACTCACAAACATTTGTGAGCCCACATAATCCCTAGGTTATCTCTTAAAAGATGTTTGGGGCTAAGCAAAATCTGAGAAGGCGACAACCGAACTTCTGTATACGTCACTTCTACGTCCGATTTTAGAATGTGCATAATGTGTTTGGAACCTTCAATTCGTAAATCACCAAGATCGTACTGAGTTTTTTTCAATAACAGTTTGTTCAATTGAGCTTCTGACGAACCTCTCCCTCCATACTAAAACTTATTGATTTTCCAACTCCATCTGCATGACGTTCAATGCTTTCTGTGATTTTCTCCTTTGTGGGGAAGTTGATTCTCCCCGCATTATTCAATCTTCATTATTAAAAGTATCTCCTTCTTACCTGCCCACGGAATAAAAGTACCCTATGCCTTCCTCTAACAAATCGGTATATTGAGAAGAGAAGCTAACAGATGTGACCTTAGGGACAAGGACTTCATTCTTAGTATAAAAGCGGCGGATTGGCGTGAGTGTTTGAATCGAAATACTTATAAGATTTGTATTATTTTTTTTTTTAAATTAAGTTTATTGAATCAATTCACATTTTAATTTTAACAATAAAGGATACAAGTATGAAGCATCACCGGCTCTTTGGAGGGTAGCAAGATTGGGGCCACTTGCGGCTTTCGATTAGAGGAAGATATTACGCCTCCTCAGTCTGTTGCTCGGCCGCTTGTTTGGTAGAGTGCAAGCTAGTCTGTTTGCTCCTCTATCCTTTCCACGCGAAGGTCCCTATGGTGTGTACTGTTTCGGACGAACCATGGGAAATCAATGATTATCCGCAGGGCTGTATTTTGCAACACCTGATGGCGCTTTCGTTGTGACTTGGAACAAATGCGCCATAGCTAGACTCCATACCTCCAAACCAGAGTTGTAAACCGCTCTCTTGCAGCGCAGGGCCAGTTTATTTAGTCTATTTACGAGCCAGTAGAGTTGCCTCATTCTGAGGCGAAAACGGCTGACTAGGTTTCTGTTGTGCCGCCCAAACGTTAGCCTCATAAGATTTGTATAGCAGTAGTAAAGAAGCAAATATAGCTGCCCTTAATTTTGGGAGGGGGTATTTTGTGCTGAGCTCTCCGGAAGAACGACTTTAGTAACAGACATGCGTATGCAGTGTGGGTGAATGATTCGGTCACTGTGGTATGGTTCAAGGCTATTCACATGGCTTCAACTGCGGTTCATTCTTTTGGAGGTAGTTTCCTTTGCTGCCGGGTGAGTCGTTGCCAGATGTATTAGTGGTGAAATTAGGTCTGACTGAGGGAAAAAGATTACTGAGTGTGTACTCTTAAGTTGGCAAGTGATAGGAGGCGGGATAGGCCTGACTTTGGGTTCAACCTCTGCTTGGCTTTTTGTTGTCTGTTCATGGCTCTCTTAATGCATTCTTGCATAAAAAAGAGGCCTATATACCAGTTCTGTTTGTGGGTTTAACGAGGAGACATGGGAACACGTTATTTGTGAATGCCCACTGTACGCTGATGTCAGAAACCTGACAGCGTGCGGTGTTGTAGATCGTGATGTTTGTTGTTGGATAAGCGAATTAAGTTCTTTTGGGAGGATAGTCTTTAGCATTTTATACCATATCCGTGTTTTTTTCCTCTTGTTGTTTTATTTTTATAATTGGCGCAGGTGTCAGAAGCAAGCAGTCCCCGTGTTGAATGGAACTCACTGCTAGTACCATTGTTCGGAAATTACGTCGCATGTGCTAAATTTTAAACTGTTTCACCTGTAGGGTTAGTCCGTGCAACATCAACCTGCTTTTGGTATTCATATTAGAAATTTTGTGTGGGTCAGCAACCTGGAACTGTTTGATGACTTGAATTGCAAGTATAACTAGTATTTGTTCTAGTTTACGAGGTATAATAAAAGCCTTAATCTTGTATCAAGGATGGCAGGGGCCTACGCTCTTCGCCCTGGCCATTAGAGACGACCTTCGGGGAGTTACTATGTGGGCTAAGTTCTTCGGAGCTTGACGTGGAGTTGAGTTCACAACCGGCTGATAAGACCAATAGACGAACAGTGATTTTAGATAGGCCTCGGCTTTACCTTTCAAGGTACGACGTTGGACGTCCAAATAATGTGACTTCGGTTTGGTACTTGAAAAAGCAATATTATGAAGAACTTGATTGGAGCTTACCACTTCTGTGCTCAGTACCGTGTGCTTAAGTCATAGCGGCAGGCGGCCACGTTAAACCAATTAGACATTCTGTACATAGAAGGATTACACGAAATCATCTCAAATTTAAGGAACCATCGACCATTAATCTAAAGTTACGATCTAAAAGAAGTCTTTAAAGTGTTCCACAAAAATTAAGTTTATACTCTGAGCTCAAACAAACATTGCCAAATCTAATTCCAGCACAAAAGTTATTATTAATGTCTAAATTACTATGGAATTAGCCATTTCATTTAATTTAGATAGTTCTGTTGTTGTTGCTGTTGTTGTTGTGGTCAATGAAAATGTCGACGCTAATTTACTAAATAGAACATTAATAGTTCGAGACACACAACATGCGCCAATTAAATGAGAGCACGTAATTTAAATCAATGTTATGCGAAACTAAATCGCCACTAAGTCCTTATAAAAGGCCGTCCCAAAAGCATACATGGAGGACACTTGAACCGACAAAAGTGCTAAAGGCAAACAATCGAGTGTGAATGAGAAACTTAGTCCTTAACTACTTACAACACAAAAAGTGATAGCAACAAACAATGCAAATACAAATACAAATACTAGAAGTACGATAGAATATAAACAATAGAAATAGAAATAAATACAAGTCAGAAAAGGCAACTGTGGAAAGGTCCTGCGAACTTTCGGCCGTGCAGTGGGAGTGTGAGTTTGAGTGCTGGGTGTGAGAGACTAAACAGTCATAAACATGTGCCGAAACATGTGTTTACATTTCACGCTAGCCACATCCGCTGTAGCCGATGTTGTCGTTGTGTCGACAGGACGCCGCAGGCCGAACAAAGTCAACATAACCCGAAAACCAAACCAATACAAGAAGGAGGTACTATGCGTGCTTGTCTAGTCTCAAGTAGCTGAAGAGAGTAGCAGTAGCAAATAAACCACTTCGTGGTCGACTATTTACCATGGCGCAGTGGGCGTGATTTGTTCCGGAACATAGTTGTGTGTGTGTGTGTGTGTATGTATGCGTAGGGCAAACTATTCCGTACAATAATAAATATAAACTTAACTCGCAATTACTTACCACATAATTAGTAATGGTATATGGCACATAAGTAACGGAGCCCATCCGCAGTGTGCGCCCCTGCAGATTCTGTAGCTTGTTTGGATAAAGTTCGACATTGTCCTGTCGGTTGTTGTCCTTTTCATTTCGTTCGTCAGCATCGGCGGCAATGTTGTCCTTTGCGTTGGCAAAAGTTTCGTTCGGCAAGAATGCGCTCAACAGTACAACGTTCAAATTGCTACCGAAGGCGCCAACAAACTTTTGTGTCCACATTTCGAAATTGATGTCGCGGTGCGGTGGTACAGGCACTGGCATCTATTGCGCGGGTTTTTCGTTAGCAAGCGGGGCGGGGTATATGTAAAAGTTTGACCATATTGTTCTTATTGGCATGTTTAACTTAACTTCTTCTTGTTCTTATTCTAGTAAATAAAACTCTACGCTCTTACTTTTTCAAGTTTCTCCATGCTATGTGGCGTACGCTGGTGCACCGTTCTAGGTTCCGCAGTTTCTGCTCCGGTTGTTGTTGCCGGTCTGATCATCAGATGGTGCGGGTAAACTGCGAACCACAGTTCAAGCCAAAACATTATAGAAATTGGTTTAGTTTGTAATAAAAGCGCAGGCAGGCGGCAGCAGGTACATAGATAGATAGATATATAGACAGATAGATGGATGTATAAATGTTTGTTCTTGTAGTATGTACAAGTAAGCGAACAAATTAAGTCACAATAGAATAAAACTTGTGCAAAGGATTCGAACAATAAGCTGCCCAAAAAACGCTGGCATCACTTGGCCGTAATCGCAAAAATGCCAAAAGTTTGATAAAGTGTCGCCACCGAGTTTGTGTGTGTTGTTGCTGTTTTGTTCAGCTTTCGTTTTACTTTTAATAGAGTTAAATAACTTTCCATTTGTGTTCTTGTCTCTTGGGTGTTTATTGAATTTAGCTTGTTTGAACACCTTAACTGATTGGTCCAATAAATTAATTAATCAAATGCTTAAGGCAAGGGGTTATTGTTTCTTATGCAGAGAAAAAAATTTATATCGATTTGGTACTTGTTCATTAGTTTTATATATCATTGTGATAGTAAAAAGGTTCATTATGACATTTTTGATACTTTATCATATTGATTTGAGAGTTGAAAAACAATGGTGCAAGAGAGATGGACTGCAACGAACTTCATGCATCAAAATAGAAAAGAAAATATTATATTTAAGCCGAAAGTCAAGGAAAAGAGTTACATAAGTGCAATTCAGCAAGTCAATAATTTAAGAGCGTGTAACTGGAGTTGAAGGGATATTGAGTTAGGTGCTGCTGGAGATGTGACTCTCTTCTATAAATTTCTCAATGCACCGCACGAATTCTCCAAACACAGCAAATCTACAATGGTTATATTGAGCAACACAAAATAGTAGATTATTATCCTGTTCCAGGAGGATAAATAATTCACCTAACATTCTATCATGAGAGAAAATGCATTATCATTTAATGTTCTCAAATACTGGTCTTGGTTAATAAAACCGGTGATAGGAACCAAATCACCCAATACATTATAAGTAATGCATTCCTAGAACAAATAAGACTCCTGGAATTTACAGGGTTTGCCATGTCACTCCGAAACCCTTACCAACTAGGACGCTTCTTTACATAGCATTTATATTTAATGCTATACCCAGAACACAAGCGTTTCCAAGACAGTGAAAGATTTCATTAATTCAGATGATTCACAAGCCAGGTAAATCAGAAACTGATTGCGAGTCTTATAGGCTAATTAGTCTCCTGTCGTTCTTATCCAAAGTATGGAAGATGCTTGTTGTCAATCGGCTAGGTGAAGTCCTACTTCAAGACAATATATTGCCGAATTATCAGTTTGGCTTCAGAAAGGGACACCGAACCTTGGAATAGATCCATAGACTGGGGTTGCATATTTTGCAGGGTTTTGCAGTATTCAATGACATACACAGGCATTCGATAGAGTGTGGCATGATGGACTTTTGTTTAAAATAAAGCAATAATTGCCAGCACCCTACTATGGTATCCTAAGAATATATCTGTCAGAGCGAAAGTTCAAGGTTAACGTCAAAGACACTTACTCAGTCCCCCCTCAAATGAAGGCTGGAGTACCATAAGGCAGTGGGTTTGGCCCCTAACGATCAACAAATGGAGGCCCCCAGCAAAGCTATTCAGTGCTCTATAAATCTAAATGGGGAAATGAGGCTGCAAATGGAATGTGAGGTCAACGCATCTATCTCAACTGAGCGGATACATACCCATTTTAATTTAATATTTGGACATAAATTGGGACATAGATTGTTTGGCGATGTTCAGGCACAATCCGAACGAATTTTTGCGCTGTTTCTTTACCGAGATTAAACATGTACCCATCACTCCACACCAGAGGACAAGGGTCAATCAAAACAGTCAGTTACTTCAGGCTGAACGTGCACCAAACATGGCCAAGGTGGCTCTGGCGGCTACGCGGTGTCATTTCCATCGATTACCTTGAAAAGGCTAAGCCGATCACTGGCAAATATTATTCAGAGCTTTAGTAAAGATTCGATTTTAATTTTAAGCAGAAACGACGGTTTTGTCAAGAGAATGACAAAGTCCCATAAATTGGATTACAAACAGTTACTCCATGCATAATATCCTCCAGAGGGGCTAACCCTTGAGATCCTGTTTCTAAACCTGCAGAAATGGTCACTCGACCAGACCATCATCGCTGAAAAAAACAACGAGTTTGAGAGCCTTAGAAGAAATTTAAGGGCGCAGTGGGCGGCTCTGTTACTTTTACTATTTTTCTTTCTTTCTCTGTATTTGTTGTTGGTTGCGTTGTTTTCATGTACTCAAGGCATTTGAAAGGTGTGCAGCGCTATCCATTTAATCTTGCGCGCACTGACGTCAGTTTTTTTGAATGCCAAGTACGGACATATCTATCCTTGCCTGGTCATTGCACCGCTTGCCCGGACGTCCTCTATTGCATCGCCCTCCAATCAATTTTGGGCCCCCATATAAACCTTGAGCTCTTTTATCCATTCGAATAAGGTGACAAGCCCAGTGCAGCCGCTGGAAATTTATGCGCTGGACTATGTCAACCTCATCGAATAGCTCTTACAGCTCGCGGTTCAATCAGGACCTAAACTCGTCTCCGACTCCAATAGGTCCAAAAGTCCTGCGGACAATCTTCCTCTCGAAGACTTTCAATGCTGTTTCATCTGATTCAATCATGGTCCATGCCTCTGCGCCATACAATAGGACCGGAAATATCAGCGTCTTATAGATTTTTATTTTCCACTTTCGAGAGAGGGCTTTACTTCTCATTTGATTTCTCAGCACAAAACGCATCTTTTTGCAAGCGTGATTATTTGCCCGATCTCCAGGTTGACGTTGCTGTTGCTGGTAATCTCGGATCCAAGATAGACGAAGTTTTCTACAATACTAAAGTTGAAATTCTCTATCGTCACTGACCGTGCAAGATACCAAGACACCAAGTACTTCGTCTTGTCCTCATTCACTGCTTGACTCATGAGCCGAGACTGTTTTTCATTCTCTGAGAACGCCTTGTTGACTCGCAGTTCCTCCGTACTCATGATATCAATGTCATCGGCGTACGCGAGCAGCATCACTCATTATGGAAGATCGAAGATCGAGCTCTACATATTCTGTATGTACTGGCACTGGGGTAGAATGTATTCCATCAGAAGATGTGTCTTTGTTAAACTCACGGGTCTTTCCAAGATTTGGCGTAATGTAAATATTTGGACACTGGTCTTCCTTTTTGATCTGAAGCCACACTGATATGATCCTATCAGTGAATCCGTATATGGCCAGACTAATAACCGCAACTGATGTAGAACTACTTTATAACGATTGACTATATCAGAAATGTCTTGACATGAGATAAGCTCAGGTTTATCTAAAAAGCGAAAAATATGTTGACTCAATTTAATTAACTATTTTGAGTACAGATGAAGTATCCATTTTTCACTTAGGATTATGTCCACATTTTCTGTCTGTTCTAGTTTTTCTTCCGTAGATGTAGTTCTATCAACACAATCAGCATACCGTCTGTTTATAAGAATATTTTAAGCAAAAATTGAAGTTGGATATGGATTCTAATGAAACATTATTCAAAAGAAAACTGTATGCAGACTGCTACATATAATGGGAGTGGAAACTTTTTAAAAGGGGATGTGCCTTGAAAAAAGTGAAGTGTATGAAGCTTATTTAGCCAAATGTGTAGCCGGAGCGTCACCGGACGGAGAGACGAATTTATTTAACGACACTTTTCTTCAATTTAATAAGGACTATTTGTATGTCTACTTCATATGGTCTACAATGAGTCCATTATTGGGTAATACACGTCTTTATTTATAAAGATTTTCCACTGACTAGTCCATCATTTTAAATGAAACAATTTGGCGTGGTATTAAGATATAATTTTTTTACAAGTTTCATCTAAGAACTGGTAATTTCAGAAACTTTTTTCATGTAAAAAAAAATTTTGCTTCATTTTATGGATTCTACTAGCACATTATCACTTGTAATCTCTTGAACTTACTGATGGTGAACACTCAATTGGAAAAGTAAACACAAAACATGCAGTTCGGATTTCTATTACACAAAGTCAACAAAAAAATGGAAAACTTTATAAAAAAAAATCAAATAAAATGCAAAAGATTACAAGACTAGAAACTTTTTAAGCCCGCCAATTAGTTGGCAACAAAACTTTCAAGTAGCTTTAGATGCGGATTTAAATACACATGTTGAGAAAAAATAGCACACAGCAAACGAAAAGGGAGAAGAACTTAACCGAAGAATAAATGCTTGGCAACATTTTGAATTTCACTTACACTGTAATATATCCATGGCCAGTAAATCCGCAGGATTTTCATGCTTGCCACAGAGAAAAAGATACAATTTATCTTTGAGCCGTAAGTTGGCATTGCGCGTGGCGTAGTAACGTGCATGCAAAAACTCCGTAGTATTCGGCAGTATTGTCACAAAGCCCTGCGCATTAGAGTTACAAAATATTTCTATGAAGCACTACGGTTACAGCTTGAAGTAACTGAAAAGTGAACTTACCTCGGTGACCGTCATATTAACCGCTTGCAGCATACGCAATTCGAATTCGCGCTCGCTGAGTTGACCCACTTCGAGCCATTGCAGTCCGCTTAAATTACCGCGAGCGCTAAGCTGCTGTAAGGCGCTCTGTGTGCCCTCCAGATATTCCTCTTGCAATGGTTCATGTTCTGTCCAGGTGGCATTATAAACAATTATTATGGACGTCAGCGGTGCAAAGTATTTGAAAACTGTGGTTAGAAGGTTTTATTTTATGTTTAGTTTGCTTATATTTTATAATTGTTTAATACCAATGAACTGCAAAAGCTTCGTTAGATGCGTTATCTGCGCGTTGAGCAACATTTTTCTATTTCAAACTGACTGCAACTTAGTTGTCCCTCGTGCAGCCATATTTATATATCACGCACTACTCACAGTCGCACAGTTTCTGCTGTCCAATTATTTTCGAAATTGAATTACAATTGACAATAATCGCCGTGCAAATATTTAAATTTAAATTTGCATAATTTTTCGTAATATGCTTTAAGTGAATTTGTGCTCCCAGCAGTGGTTTGATTTCTGTTTCGTGTTGCAATGTAATGCGCAGTGAGTTCCAAGTTTTATATACATTTACTTATATGCGTAGTTTGTTTTCTATTTATCCGGAATATTAGTTAAATTGAGTTTTTCGATGAAATATTTTTGTAAGCTTATGCGACAACATTGTAGGCAAACATGTACCATTGCATTTGGTAATTATTGTTTATGCAAACCCTTATTCATTGGCTATATATCTTATATAATTTTCGACGCTTTGCTAGCAGTGGGCGTTACAAGTATTATTCCCAGGCGTTTCAAATATTGAATGAGTGACAGAGGCGAAATACTATAATTAAACTTTAATTTTCAGTAAGTGCTTCCTCGTCGAAGTGTTAACAACATAATTTTTTGTGTATTAAACATGTCGCATAAGCAATTGCCGGAAGTTTTTGATTTAAGAAGACTTTACACGATGGCAGCTGTTAATAATAGAGCAATTTTTTGTTTTAGTTTGTGCTTTTAGTTTGTATTTGTTCGAGGAACTTGTTGAAGGGAAGTAAGTATATAGAAATATTAGAGGGGGTTGGTTAAAATGCAACATGATGTATATGGTGAAGGACACACCGTAGACACCACTAAACAAATAAATATGTAAATATCTATACAACTGGAATATTGAGCGGAATCTTTTTTAAATTGAAATCTAATCGGGCGGCAGTATCGGGTAGATGATGGTTGTGGATTTTCCAAATTATTTTTCTTGTTAAAAGTTCGAGACATTCTTATAAGAAATAGATGTGAATTATTAGAAGGCCAAATTTTAATAAAAAATATTTCTCATGCTACTCTCTCCAAGTCTTTACAGCCTTGAGACTGCGGATTGTCTCTTCCAATATCGAACTCTACGTTAAGCTTCCATAGACAAATTTAGAGTAGAGTAAAGATTTTTATGTAGAAAATATTATTTGGCTTTGGAACCAATATTTTATGAAGCTTTATCCAATTCATAGTTTGGATATACTACAATGCATCTACAACAAACGCTTTTCAAAATTAAGACGAGTCGAAGAAAATCTATGTCTGTCCAATTTCGATACTTTTTAATGAGATTTGAGCAAAAAGAAAAGTACTCGTAAGAAAACAATAGCACTCGGTTCAACGATCTGTGAGTTGCATAATTTTTTTTTTAAAAAAGGGGACAATCTGGGATTGAAAGTTACCATATTGTCTACCTTATTAGAAAATTTAGAATTTAGAAAAATTATATTTAATATTGAACAAAAAGCCTAAAGAATATATAAGTAAAATATATACTTTCCTAAACTATTTATCCAATTGTTATGAAACTTTGGTGAGTTCTTTGCCGCCGCCATATAAGCTATAAACGAATTTTGTCATATCTTTGCATTCATTTGAGATACAGAGATGAAATTTGGTATACATATTAATGGGATTGAGAGAAGTAAGATCTATGAGAAAAGTGGGATCTTTTAGTCTGTTTATAAAGAATTTATATACAAACACACTGGCCCACGCGCCTAAGCGGGCAAGTTTCAGAATAAAAAAAAGATGCAAAACGAAAAAATCGTTGCATAATTTTAGGCTTTGCACTTCTTCAATAACAATTTCTATGGTTAGTTCATTTTAGTTATGACTAATGCTACTAACTATAAATTAACTCAAATCGCGCCACTATATATTTTAATATTTATAAAATGCACATTTAAATAGAGTTCATCAAAATTGATTAACTTCCTAGCTTCATTCTCTTAAAGTATGTGATTATGTGTCTGGTAGGGCATAACTTTAGAATGAAGGAAGGTCGGCTAGCAGATTTGTATCAGCGCTTTCAGAAGTTCCACTTTAGTTGTCTTTCTTCTATGGCACTCAACCACTTGTAACGCAACTCTTAGACTACCGTTTATCACAATCACCCACCATCACACATCCAAACTTATCGCATTAATCTCATATGAAATAATTTAAACTCGCAAGAAAAATTTCTGGATCGCGATGCTCTACATACAGGACGGAACATAAACCTATAATCTTCGAGTTTAAAAAATCTGCAATTTCATTGTAATTATATAAACGGCTTAGTAATGTATATGTAACGAACAAACATACAAACAATTTATATATACATTCTTCTTTATTTCCCTATCATTCTATCTGCTACTACAGTTCACCAGAGTTTCCATGGGTAAGTCTTGTAGCTTCGTAATGATATTTGAAGGTTACTATGATCTTTGTGTCATCAGCATAAACAACTATGTTTGATGTACGAGCACTTGGTGTAGCCATATCAGACATGTATAAGGTATAATGCACTGGCCCAAGTACTAAATTCACAAAATAGTTGAATTATTGTTCACCCTAAGGGCCATGTCTTGGAGAAACGATCTCAGAAGTGAGTATTGAGGAAGTGCAGGAATAATAGTCTTGACATCATGCCAAACTCTGTCGAATGTCTGATGTGCATCAACAAACACCTACAAGAAGTACTTTTTTTTCTCGAGAACATGTGATACTTTTTTAGAAACGGTTAGCTTTTGCAATATCTTGCTACGTAAAAATTTTTTTTTTCGAGTTTAACGAGATATCTTTCTTCTTAACGTCAAAGCATTTAGATCGTTCATTTTTGAGAAGTTTTTTTTAGCCAATTTGTACCGCTAAATCAACAGGATGTTTGCAATGGAAGAACCTGTGGGAATGACTATACTCTATCACAAATTGAGTACATTATTAGGTGCCTGGCAGATGCTTTGCTATCAGATTTTACTCAGTGCTTTCACAGATTCCACTTTAGTTGTGATCCATATTTTAGAAAGGCTCAGAAACCGATTTGTGTACCAAACAATGGCAATTTTCATGGGTGTAATTCAAAACTTTTTTACTTTGCAAGAAAATAATAGTACATACTCAGGGCATTCATACTAAACAGCTTAGTTGGGAAAATATAAAAAAAAAAAAAAATAATATTACAACAACAATATCTTCTACGACTTTATTACATATCCAGATCACGACTGAATAATGACATCAGAATTAAAGTTTGCCTTTAAAACTTATGTCAAACTAAACCAATTTCACAGGAAACTTTGTCATAGTTTCCGAACGATCTGAATAATATTTTCTTATTTTCAAGTTTGCCTAAAATCTATTATTATCAAGCAAAAGTGCTTACTTTTAGGAGAATAAATATGTAAATTATATTTATTAAACACAATTGCACAGTTTTCGATTAAATTTTAAACAAATAGAAAATTGCACAAGCCAAACAAAACAATCAAACATTTAGTCTAACAACAAAATATAATTCAAGTTAAACAAATAAATTATTTTATGGTATTTTATCAACAATTACGAATACAAATAAGAAAAATGCTTCAATTGCAAACCAAAGACGAAGCACTTTCTATAACAAAATATATTTAAGCAAATAGCTCTGCATATCTGTTGATTAAGCAAGCATATTTAAACTTAAATTAAAACGTATACAAAATAATTATGAAATTACTTTGTCAATATTTGGCGAATTTATGCTTGTGTGACCACAGTCAGTAAGTCACTCAGTCACTCTGTAATGCTGCAGGATGAAAGCCAAGACAGTAGCAGTGTGCAAAAAATTAAAAGGTTAACAACTTTCACAGCACCGGCATAATTACAAGCGACAAGGCGTCCATCATCCATTGGGTGTTCTAACGATTTAATATAAAACTTTTGCTTTATACAGCCTTCAAATATGTACTCCTGCTCACCTGCTCACCGTCGAAGAACCACAGTGTCACCACAGTGTTAGTCTTTTCTTGTCGCGTTGTGTTTACCTGACATCTGCCTTAAGCTGAATGGTTAAATGTATTTGGGATTGAAATTAGCCAACACAAACTGTTGACACGAAAAGTGCTTTGGATTTTGACCGACGATGTAGTTTTCTGAGGGTGCGGTGTGCGGTAAATTTGACTTAAGGCGCTTTCATGTTTCATGCAAATTAAAAAAAAAAAGAAAAATATGTAAAAAAGGAAGCTAAAGACAGATTGAGAGTGACTGATAGGACAACCGTTCTAAAGAAAAGAGTTTAAAAAGTCTTTGACAAAGATTGAGTCCTTATGCTGGGCGGCATACTTGAATTGTGTCATTGAAGCCTTCCATCTTTTGCGCATTGCTCTTACTTCAGGTTTACTTCTGCTTGACATTTTTTCTTCTTCTTTTTTTTTTTTTTTTTTTTTTGTATAGAAATAAAGGCACTTTATTATATGAAAATCTTTGAGTTGGTAAGCTGAATTGACTTGACTTCAGTTAAGTTCAGCTGAGGTGTGGCTGTGGGTATAGTTTTTTTTTGTTGTATTTTCTGCGAAAGGTCTCTTTTTCTGTTGCGTTGATAACAGATGGCAGCACTTATTTGTGTTTCCTCAATTTGTCTACCTTCATTGAAGGCTATAGAAAATAACTCGTAATTTGTTTGATCAAAATCGACACAAAAAAGTTTGCCACTTGAAGTTTTCTCTCTGTTTGTTTGCTGCTTTTGCTAAGCTTTTGTGTTGCTATTGAATTGGAAGTTTTTCCTTTGTTGAAAATGAGTTGGTCTTTTATTTTGAATGCAAACTAATTGGTTGCTTTGATTTCATTGTTTTAATTAGCTTGGAATGCTCTTACTGCTCTTGGCATAGTTTGTTCCCAAAGAATTTTTTTTGTTTTTAAACAACTTCTTTTCATTCATTGGTTTGCCATGAGTATGCAACTGAAAGGAAGGAATTTATGCGTTATATATATGTGCGATGGAAACAGAGATATATAATGGGGAAAAAATATACAGAGAAGAAGAATAATAATATAATTATTTTTATATAACCAGCTGATTATTCGTGCTGATTTTTAAACATTTGATAAAAGAAATAAAATAATTACCTTGTCGAAGCTTGGAAAAAATTAAATAATGCTGGGTTGGGCTGGATTTTAGTCCAATCACAACATTTATAGACAACTCCGAAGAATCCACTGTTCAAATGTTACTAACTTGAAAGGCTGGCTTTGTTGTTGCTGGCCATTTTGAATCAGAGGTAGACAAAGCTTTATACAAATTGAAGTTGAAATTCTCCATCGTCAATGACCGTCCAATGCGCGATGACGGCGTAAAAGAAGATACCAAGTACTACGTCTTGTCCTCATTCACAAAAGACCAATGATACGAGACTGTTTTCAATCTTCGAGAACACCTTGCTGACTTGCCGCACCTGTTTACCGATGATGTCAATGCGTAAGTGAGCAGCATCACTTCCTTTTGGAACTTCAAGCCCGACATATTCTGGATGGGATGGATAGGATGTATTCCATCAGAAGATTGAAAAAATCACAACACTCCTCTTTTGGTATCAAAGCGGTTGGAGAGGTTTTTCTCCACCCTGACAACGCTTTGTGTGTTAGATAGTGTCATCATGCAAAGACGAACGATCTTTGCCGTGATACCTAGTGCAGACAGGGCGTCGGAAATCTTAGATCGCATCGGCGTGTTAAAAGCGGCTTTATAATCGATAAATAGGTGGTGTGTGTCTTTGTTAAACTAACTGTTAATGGGTCTCTTCCAAGTTTATTCGTAATGTGAATATTTGGTTACTGGTCGACCTTTTTGGTGTGAAGCCACCCTGTTAATGTCCTATCTGTGAATCCGAGCACGACAGAATCGCGTGATTTGGCTCAAATAGTGGGGTCTCCTTTCTTAAAGATAGGACAGAGTAGATTGAGATTCCAGTCATTGGGTATGCCTTCAAAAGACCTTATCTTGCATAAAAGTTGGTGCATCCTCTTTACCAATTTTTCGCCTGCTGTTTTGTTATTTTTAACTTTCTAATACCCGACTTTCTAATCGACCTCATTATAGTCTGGTGGCTCCGGGCTTAAAACCTTCACTCAGATGCTGGATCATTTAAAACAATTATCGATCTTCATTTCTGTCACATAAACTCTCAACATCTCCAAACTCCCGGCTTTCTTTCTATATCGCTCTCTAACAGCTCGCATTGCTCCCGACTGCAGAGTTCGCTGATAGGAGGCGCCCATCTCTGCAGTAGCAAGAGCGACACTCCTTGTCGTACCAACAGTTAGTCGCAGGTCTTATATAATCAATGACCTCCTTGGCAGCCTTATCCATGTAGTGAATGATATGTTTCCACTGCTGGCGTATATCTTGAGAAGACGGAGAAGATTCTTAAAGCAGTCGCGAGAGTGTATTTTAATCGGTTTTGGTCGTCTGTTCTGATTGCAGCTTGCCGACGTCTAGCTTTCGTTGCATGTTGGAACGTGCGGCGTGCAACACGCTGATCCTAGTGCCTACCTTGGCGGCGACAAGATAATGATCCTAGTCGATGTTGGGACCACATAACCTTCGCACGTCCAATACGCTCGATGCGTGCCTTCCGTCAATCAGAATATGATCAATTTGGTTGCGTGTTATTTGATCAGGACTCAGCCATGTATCCTTGTGGATATTAAGATGTTGAAATCTGGTACTACTAATTACCATGTTCCGACCTGCGGCGAAATCGATTAGCCTCTCTCCATTATTGGAGGTAGTGTGGTGAAGGCTAAGTTTTCCGACGGTTGGACCAAAGATTCCTTCCTTTCCAATCTTGGCGTTGAAATCGCCAAGCACGATTTTGACATCGTGTTTGGGACAGCGCTCGTACAGACGTTCCAAGCGCTCATAGAACTCATCTTTAGCATCGTCGTCTTTCTCTTCCGTCGGGGCGTGCACACAAATCAGGTTAATATAAAAATATTTAGCCTTGATGCGTAGCGCGGCTAGGCGCGCGTCAAAAGTTGTGAATTTGGAGACGAGGCCACGTAGTTTTTTATTTACCACCTTCATGTCATCTATAGTAGATGTCAAAGGATGCTTTTCTAGACCCAGCCTGTCCAATCCATCGTTTTTCTTAGATAGCAGTGATGCCAGCTTTGTATCTTTTGAGGATATCAACCAGCTGTATATTCAAACCATCACTATAAAGGGTGCGGACACTCCAAGTGCATATCCTTAAATCGTGGTTCTTATATCGTTTGCGGGGGTCGTCCTCATAGGTTCCGATATGGTTTTATTGGAGTTGGCTGGTCCCAAATCCAGCGCACATACCGCTACTTATCAAGACACACTTGCTTGGGCCGGGAGGCGAAAGAATCATTGTTGGTCATTCTCAATTGAATGGCAGTCAGCAGTTTTCTCTTAATGTGAAAAAGATTTATAACCGTTCTACAATCGACCTCATCTAAATATAGACCGAGATGTTTAATGAAGTTTTCTTACTGTAGTATAGTACCAAGGAGCGAAGTTGAACGTCCAATGTTGACAGTGTTTCGACGTCTGTGGTGGCGTTGATTGGTACTTACCAATCTTGTGCTCGGCACCATGGGCTTAAGCCAACGCGGAAGACCTCTTGGACTTTCTGTAGTATAGTTATGAGACCGTTTTGTAATCATGAGTTTGGCATAAGGCAGAACCTACGGTTTCGGAGGAAGTAGATAGCTTTGAGTTTTAATATTCATTTAGGAGAATAGTTAGCCAGGGTTTGTAAGGTCCCTTCAAGATTATTTTTTTTTGTCACTCAAACCAAACATCGATGTCAGATATGTATATAACAGTAACATCAGCGAAAGTTAATATTGCGCTGTGACGAAGTGTCGGTATTTAATAAAAAAAACTTTGCTGATAACTAAGTCACTCAAACTTTTTACTCGAATCAGATTAATCATTAAAATACTCAAATTTAGATATTTAGATTCTGTTATTTATTCTTCAGGTCATTTGTATTCAATGAATGCGCTTAACACACTAACCAAACAACAAATATGGTGTCTCGTATATTGATTCCAAAAAACATCCCACACGGATTAAGAGTGGCATAAATACCTCCTACAATTTTAAGGTTTAATGGGTGATCTCAAAGGCGGCAGCGTTCTAAACTTTTTGCCGTGAGCATGTGAAATAGAGTCCTCACTCAGTTTCGATGATCTGGGTCATTGCCATATGGTTACACTAAATATTAAACCTGTTGTTATTAATTGAAACATTTAAAATTAATATTTCTGTGGATGGCCACAGTGGCTCATAAATTCCACAAGAAATTTTCAATTATATTTATTGCTTCTTTTTTATTCTTTGAAATGATTCGTTAAAAAAAATACTGACAGCAATCTGTAAGCACTTTACCAAGAATTAGTACTGACTTGCATTTTATCTGCAATACTTTTGTCAGTATTTGTTCTATTCTTAATTTAGAATATATAAAATTAAAGCCAATTTACTATTCCAAACATAAAGTTTTGCATTTGCAATATACAAATAAACAATAATTAAAATTATCAACTTGAAAATTTATGGAAACCATTGTCAGCATTTGCGATGATGGTCATTTGAAAACAACTGAAACCAGCAGATGTCAAAAAACATCAAAATCGCATGTTGTCTGACATGAAAAGCTGAGCATATAATTCTAGCCACAAGTATGCATATACATATGTACAAATCGGGAAAGGGATGTTTTTTTAAATTGATAGATCTTTCAATAGAAATGGCTTCTCCAACATGCAGAATTATTTTCTGACAGTGTTTCGACAATCTTGTTCAGTGTTTTTGCACATTACCGGAAGAACGTTTTGAAAATCGAAGAGTGTACAGAAGACTATAAGCGCTAGTATGATAGAAGATCGAATAATATCTATTTGGCGTCCATCACAACTGCTTGTAAGTGTAGCTGTTTAATTAAGTAGGGAAGGTTATTGATTGCCATTAACTGAGTAGCCGGAAAGGATTGTATTGCGGCTCAATCATTTGAAAATCATACGCTATACAACCTTTGAACATTCGTTCGGTAGGGAGTAAGTTGTGAAAGGGTGGCCACTCCCCCTAATTAAGGGTTTGTTCCACTGTACTTGGAACTTGCAAACGCAATAAAGTTGATTCCTGCAATAGATTTAAGGTCCACGATTTATTGATACGCACCAGGAATGTCTACAAGAAAGTTACCACTATTAAGCTAGTTGATGTCGTCGATAAATAAAATACCAACCAAATTGATCATTTTGTAATTGACGGAAGGCACGCTACGACCGTCATGGAATATGCATTTTATGAGGATCCGAGGCCGACTTGGACCACCTTAGTGTTATTCTAATGAAACTATGCAATATACTCAGTACGGTGCACGCATACGCTCTAGACTGCTCTGCGAAGCATTTCCGGCTTCTGAAGATATAAACGAATATTAAAGACATTTCATTCGCTCCATAGATACGGCTGCCCATGAGGTTGTTGGCTCCATTAGACCTATGATTGACTTTTTGTATGACGAGGAGTATTGCTATTGCTATTGCTTGAAGATGTTGAGAGATTATGCGGTAAAAATAAAGCCCTAATAGTTTATCAATATGTCTTGTGAGTCGATTATAAACCTGTTTTTCACACACCAATTCTGAACGAAGTTTTTCGACGCCCTATCTCCACTAAGTATCCCTGCAAAGATTGTTCGTCTTTGCATGATACACAAAGCGTTGTCAGGGTAGAAAAGAATCGCTTCGAGTCCTTTGATACCAAGAAAGGCTGGATAATGGAATACTATGCCAATGCTTGTGTGGTGAAGTCATTCCGTCTAAAGCTTTGTATGGTGCGTAACAAAGTTTTCGGTGGCAATTGCCTCGACATTTGCCGTGTTATATTCGTCGGACCGTTTGATCAATCTTATTCGGTGTTTCTGTTGCTTTGGGTCACCAAATTTTGAGGAACGGATTATATATTAGAATTTAAAAATCTGGAACTTCGTTGAGCTGGTGATCACAGCATCTCGTCCCCGCCTAAAATTAACAATATGAGCGAAAGTATGCAACCATGCTGCAAGTCTGTGTTACCAGAGATTGTGTCGTAAGCAGTCTTGAGTGACTTACGCGACATCTGAAGTTAATATATGTGATTGCGCTGACTACACCGGGGTCATCAGTCACAGCAAAAGGCGTGGAACTTCCTGAAATCTGTTCTTCTCTCGGACTTCTTTGTCTTGGCCTATGCAAATAAATAGTAAGAAGCAAAGGAAATCGAAAACCCAATTTCTTGATTACTAATTCATTGTTACGCCCTGTGCCGAAGGTACAAGAGCCTATTGGTTTTGTGCAAATGTATGTAACAGGAAGAACTAATTGTCGGAGACCCCCAAAGTTACCCCCATTATGGTCAGGAGTGATAGAGGAGTCGATATAGCCATGTCCGTCTGTCCGTCCGTCCGTCTGTATGAACGAAAGGATCTCGGAAACGGTAATAGATAGAGACTTCGTGTTTTTTGCATTCCACTAGAACTGCTCCGGAATTTTACAAGTTTATTTTAAAATTTTGCCCCTCCCCCCTTCACCATAAAATCACCCCCAAGGCTAAAAATTACTTCGGCACAAAAAAAATTGAGTGCACCAATATAAAGTTAACGCCTCTCTAAGCCAAAATCCAAAAAGTTCATCATAATCGGATAATAAATGATTTTATAAGCAATTGAATTTGAACGACCCCCCTTTTCTTTTGATACATAAAAAAATGTGTTAAAAGACACTTATTCGTGCAATGAGAAGTGGTCATGTGCTTGGTCATAAGCTAGGGAAACATTTAATGTGTTTGTTAGGCGACCTGTACTGGTACAGGGCCTCTTACAGTCGGTTACGCCCGACTGTAACTTCCTTACTTGTTTTTAGGCCCTGTACCGAAGGTACAAGAGCCTATTGGGTTTGTGCAAATGTATGTAACAGGTAGAAATAATGGTGGAACCCCCAAAGTTACCCTCCATTATGGTCAGGAGTGATAGAGGAGTCGATATAGCCATGTCCGTCTGTCCGTCTGTTCGTCTGTATGAACGAAAGGATCTCGGAAACGGTAATAGATAAAGACTTCGTGTTTTTTGCATTCGTCTAGGACTGCTCCGGAATTTCACAAGTTTATTTTGAAATTTTGCCCCTCCCCCCCCTTCCCATAAAATCACCCCCAAGGAGAAATATTTCTTCGGCACAAAAAGTATAAAGTTAACGTCCCTCTTAGTCAAAATCCAAAAAGTTCATCAAAATCGGATAATAAATAACGATTTTATAACCAATTGAAGTTGAATGACCCCCCTTTTCTTTTCATTCATATTCGAGCAGTGTGAAGTGGTCATGTGTTTGGTCATATGCTCGGGAAACATTTAATGTGTTTGTTAGGAGACCTGAACTGGTACAGGGCCTTTTACAGTCGGTTACGCCCGACTGTATTTCCTTACTTGTTTTTGTTGTGTGTTACTCTGTGATTGAAATTCTAAAACTATCTTTAAACTGTCCTTTTCCTCCCTGATGGATACAAGATACTTCTTATATCCTCTTTTGTCTAAAGGATTGTGAATGTTGCTCCATCTTTTGTGAAACTTTTCTTCTTACTAAGTCAAGAATCTCAGCATTAAATGACTGATTGCCATGTCAAAGAGAGTTATTCAGATGAGATAATGTGTTAAAAATGCGAGAATGTCTTGAGGTCTTGTCTTTATGTGGTTTGCGTCCACGATCGAACCTAAGTGGTTGGAGCTCATACCGTAAAAAAGTGCCAGTAAACACGCAAGCTCTTAAAATATTTTGTAGGGGTCCGTAGATCTGTAAATAAGGGCTTCAGTAGACAGCACTCAGTAGCACCCATTTGTTATACTGTCGTATACTTCTCGACCTCTCGAATCGTTCCTATTCGACCCCACCAGATGTTTTTTGGATTCCAGTCTTCAGCTCCAAAACTTTAAATGGGTATAAAAACGCCAGTTCCTGCAACTAAGGGGTGGAGGGCTGTATATCGGAGCTAAAGTCGCCTTGAGATCTTTTAATTTTTGTACTGCCACATTGCACTCTATCAAGACATATGGATTCAAGTGGCTCAGATTTTATATTACTGCTGACTATTTTCGCCACTTGCCAAGAGCATCTTTTTCAAATTTTAACAAATTTTCACCTGTTAGAATACTCCAGAATGACAGATACTTTATGAAACTGGTAGTCCTATCCGCAAGATTTGATTGGTGATTGTTCAATAACCTATTGAAAAATTGCTGGTTATTTTATGTAGTGTACTTTGCTCAAACACCTAATCAAAATATGTTAAAGCATTAACAAAATAATCACCCTTTATTTTCATATGCTGCATTCAAGTAGGCACTTCTCTATGGATTACCAAAAAATGGCAGACAATATTCAAGTAAGCCAAAATGTGACATCGCCTGTTGAGGCTATAACTGCTGCTGCCTCCGGCATGGCTGCCAGAATGATAACCGTATTCACAGAATGAGTGAGTGACATACTACAGCATGCTATACTCATACATATGCACAATTGTAGCTGCAGCATATTTGCGCTATGTTCTGGCCAAGTGTAACGCTTCGTTGGACAGACATGGCGTACTGAAAGTTCACCATGGCCTAACCGTAGGCGGAAAAATATGCCGGAAAAATACAACACATGCTGCATATTCAGTGCACACCAGTGCAGCAGTTTTCATGCCAGTTGTGATGTTTTTCTTTCTTATTTTTTTTTTTTTTTTTTAATAATGCATCTTTGCATTGAAATGAAGTTTATGAAGTTGATTACTTTCCACTTTATCTATTCGCCTATAGTATATGAAAATTAATATTTCCAAATGGCTTTGCCAGCCGTTGACTTTTGGTAATTGGCGAAGCATTTGCTACACTTGCCTGCCGTTCTTATTCATCCGATCCAAAGTGATTTTTAGCGATTACTTTTTAATGATGCACTTAATTACTTCGTCTAAATTATTCATTTTCGCTAATTTGCACCTACAACAACTCGAGGCACTTAACTTACAACGTCTAAAAAGCTATGCAGCGTGCAAATATATCTTTAGCCGAGTTTAGCTCACCCAGGCAGAGTTCGTTGAGTTAAGTTGTTTATGGTTGTGCGTGGCGTGCAGGAACTGAATTGGCATAAAGTTGCTCATAAGTTTCGCGTATACACTGTAAAAAGTGGAGGTTAGGAAAATTTTTAATTAAGAAAGTCGTCTGTATTTGTAAGTGGCAGACAAGAAATTTGCTTCCAGAGATTTTTACTGATATCTGACAAGTCGTAAGATGATTGTCGCGATAGCTCTTTCCTATCGTGTAAATATTTTCGTGTAATAATTTTCTTTGGATTGCCTTATGTTGAGCGAGCTAAAAGTAGTTACACATGAGAAAAGAATGATGTTTCTCGAAGCGTCCCGATTGTCCCCTATTAAGTCTACCACCAATGTCTTCCAACAATTCGCATAAACTGACGGAAAAGATCTTACGAACAAAATTTGCCCCAAAACTCACATAGCTAATTCTGCGTCACATAGCAGGACCGGGCCTATCAGGCCTATTGATTTTTTCATCATTTTGGAGCTTTACTTCTAATTTACTTGCATGGATCTTCGCCTGATCTTCAGACCAACGTTCAGGTAGATGTAATTAACATATGCTCTTTGTAGGGCATTGGTTAAGGATGTACTCCAACAACAGATTAAAAACACGATATTGCGTGGCCCTTCTTGGAACCTATGTTAATAACAAAGAGATTGCAGAGCGCAGTGGTCGGGCATGTATGGAGCGAATTTCTATAAAATTTTAGCAATTAATAAAAGGTATAGTCATGCCTTTGGTTACAAGAGGAAAGCTATTCATGGATTGTAACTATTTCACCATGCTTATTTCACCATTAATATTTCACCATATACAAAACCAAACGCTGCAACAACAACAATAGCATCTCACTCTTACTCATTCTTTATGCTTCAGACGCACAAGCCAATGCTTTTTCCCTCTTGAATTCCGTTTCACTTTGCACATTATTGAAATAGAAAATGTACTATACACGCGCTCTTCCCACTCTTTAAATGATATTAGGCTTGCTACGCGACCATTTGCCCTTCTCTTACATTCTGTACTTTCACTCAACGTGTCTTCTCTCGCGCGTTACCCCTTTTTTTATCCGTAAAACGTTTAAGTTTAGCCTCCGTTGAGAAGTTTTACTTTAAAAAACCATTTGCTTGTTTTCCTGTAATATGATATAAAGTTGTTGTGATTAAGCACTTCCGAAAACCTTATACCACCCCATAAATAGGATGAACACATAATGATTTATCACCAATAATAATTGTATTCAGAATAAGTGTCTCTTTTTTCTTCTTCAAATACGTTTCTTCATCGTTGCATAGTTGAGATGATTCTTTTATAGATGGACTACAATATCCAGATTTGTTCAGATTATTTTTTGTACTGTTCGAACTATCTAGAGTTCAGGAACATATGATGTGTGAAACAACTAGCTGTGTTTCAAATGATTGTTCTCCATTTTCTGCTGGTATTTGCTGTACTTAGTACTTCCGTTAAAAACCTATTTTCGTATAAGTTTAAGGTTTTTTTAATAGGTCTATTTTCCTAAATTTGGAGGAAAATCATTCCTTGCGCCATATCTTGTATTACCGCTTCTACGCCGTCAGTCTTAATAAATCATCTATCAGCTTAGCGGAGCACTACAATAAAGCCATAATCAACTGTTTGTTCTGTTTGTTTTACCCCAATCTTCTTAATCTTCATAACTTCATAACCTCTCAACATCTTCACGCGACCGTCTTTCTTGCTCCATTATTTTGGGTCTGAAAATATTTTATTCTTTTCTTCGTTTCTCTCAATATTGCTCTCTTAAAGTTCGCGTGGCTTCTTACTGCAGAGTTCTTTGATAGGTGACGTTTTTTGCGGAAGCATTGCGACACTTCTTGTCATACCAAGAGTTAGTCACACTTCTGGTGTACCAATAAAATCCTTGGTAAAATCATTTGAACTCACTTCTTTGCATTGACAGATCTCAGGCTCAGCGACCCCACTCTTAAATGCGGTCAGTTGCCGGCTTTTCACAATTGGCTCTTCTTATACAAGATTTCCAAAGTTTTCCAGAGGAAACGTGGCGAATGGACGTTTTTGAGCCACTTCAATCAATAAACCTTTTAAGTCAATCGAAAGTGATCAATCCAAAAAGTTTTCAGTCAAATACTTTCCTCACTAATGTGTACTTCTGCAAACGATGCCACAGTTCTTAATCTCTTAATAAATATTCATTGCTCTTTGTAGCCAAATTAAAAATTTGTGTGAGTGCAACTTATTTCCCACTCATTTAGTCTTTATTATTTTCAGTGTACTTCTGCAGGCTGTTCATTTTATTTACAATCCAAACTTGTTTCATAATTTTCGACTGTTCGTTAACGTTGGTTATATTGCAAGCTACTAAAAACAACAACAACAACAACATGAAACCAACAGCAACAACAACAACATAAACATAAGCTTAAACTATAGTTGAACAATAAACTGCAACAACATGACAGTTCAGTTCAGAGTCGAGTCGAGTCGACAAACAAAATGGCGGCAGCACCATTTCCGCTTTTAGCCAAGCTTTTGCATATTTCCGTTTAGTGTGTTTGGAATTTTTAAGTGGAGTAACTCTATCCAACTCACGGTTTGTTCCACATTTCATTCACCTCACTCTGGCACTTCTCCAAACCTTATGAAATGCGTTTCAAATGCTGATTTTCGTCTGCTAATGCAGCTGTTTGTTTCCGTTTGTTAGGATTTACTTGTTATTGCTCTGTGGTATACAACGAACACCTCACAGCATTTCATACTCGTACCATGGAAGGATGTATGGTATGGAGGCTTTTATTGCTGCTAACTGCTAATGTTGTTGCTGCTGCTGCTGTGGTATGTCACTCTTGCATCTGTGATTTTTAGCATTTTTGCAATTTGGCTACAAATACATTACTCGCTTAAGTTGTTCGTACGTTTGTTCGTTTTGTTTGTTTATTTTTGCTTTACAAACTTTTAACACTTTACACTTTTTGGCAACATTTGCAAAATACTCGAAACACTTGTTGTATTTTTGTTTTTATTCTCTCGAAAATATCGTTCATCGTTCTTTGTTGACTACAATATGAATCTCAAGCCTTGCACGGATGATTTGTTCATTTGTCAACAGTTTTCGATTGCACCTGGCTCAGCAGTCATTTTTCTTTGTATTCATTTTAAAAGTTTTTGACCATTAAGAAACTTTATGGCTTGACGCTTAAATTAAAATTTCTTTCTGAATTATACAGTTTTGTTAGGTCTTGGTTGAAAGTGTCGAAATATTATGAATACTGGTGAAAGATTCTGAAGAACTATTTACGATGAAGATATAATGAGTCAAGTAAATTTTCATAAGTGTACGAAGTTTCTTGACAACCAGAGGAGTGAAATCTTTAAATTTGGCTGATGAACTGGTGAGAAAAATCGAGGAAACTGTAGAGGATGACCGCCGATTGATTTGAGATGAATTTCTTCATCGCATTCAGATTTTTAGGCCCTGTACCGAAGGTACAAGAGCCTATTGGTTTTGTGCAAATGTATGTAACAGGTAGAAATAATAATCGGAGACCCCCCAAAGTTACCCCCATTATGGTCAGGAGCGATAGAGGAGTCGATATAGACATGTCCGTCTGTCCGTCTGGCCGTCCGTATGAACGAAAGGATCTCGGAAACGGTAATAGATAGAGACTTCGTGTTTTTTGCATTCGACTAGGACTGCTCCGGAATTTCACAAGTTTATTTTAAAAACTTGCCCCTCTCCCCCCTTCCCCATAAAATCACCCCCAAGGGTAAAAATTTCTTCGGCACAAAAAAAAGTAAGTATGCCAGTATAGAGATATCGTCCTTCTTAGCAAAAATCCGAAAAGTTCATCAAAATCGGATAATAAATGACGATTTTATAAGCAATTGAATTTGAGCGACCCCCCTTTTCGTTTCATACATAAAAAAATGGTTTAAAAGGCACTTAGTCGTGCAGTGAGAAGTGGTATTCATGTGTTTGGTCATAAGCTAGGGGAACATTTAATGTGTTTGTTAGGCGACCTGCACTGGTACAGGGCCTCTTACAGTCGGTTACGCCCGACTGTGATTTTCTTACTTGTTTTTATATAAAAAAGTTATTGTGAAGCTAATTCCAGAAATTCCTTGAATGGTTTGCATTAAAAGAATTTTTGATTGTGAGTGGCACAAAAATCTGCAGAAATAAGACAATCATCACAGTGTGGCGGCACACCAGTTAAGAATTTTGTCAAAATATTTAGTTTTCCCAATATCAGTTATAGGTATGTTTGAAGAGGAAGACGCAGATGACTCTATGTTTCAAATCTTCATAATATAATAATACAATAGATCGGATAGAGTTTTCCTCCAGAATATGTACGACTAGCTACTCATAGGCAATGACCATAACCAGACGGCAAGCTAGTGGTTACAACGAAATCGGCTCCAATAGCCATTAACGTATTACCTTTGACTTAAAGATAAGAGGTTCAAAATGTGGAGTGCAATTCTGTTGTGAAAACAGAGAGTCAACTGGTATTAAGTAGCTTAAGCAGCTGCTCATCTCTGTGTCTGGCTTAAGCCGGATAATTATAAAAAAAATTTGAACTCATCTCATCTCCTGCTAGACTGATCTTACTTACCTAAATGGCCTTCAACCGTCTTTCGTTCATTGCCGCATTCAGGAAGGTGTGCCAGCTTATGTAATCTTGTGTGCGCTGGCGCCAGTAGTTTTGAATGCCCAGCATGAAGAGATCTTACCATACCTGGTCATTCCAACTATTGCGGCGTCCTCCAATCAAGTTTGGGCCCCCCATGTAAGCCATGCGTGCTGAAGCTCTTTCACCCAATCGATTGCCATTGCAATCGCTGGAATTTTATGCGCTGGACTATATCAACCTCATAGGATCAAAAATCCTGCGAAGAATCTTCCTCTCAAAGACTTTTCATCTGTTGTCGGTTCATGCCTCTACGCCATACAGTTGGACCGGGTGCGTCTTATATATTTCGATTTTCGTCTTTCGAGAGAGGGCTTTACTTCTTAATTGCTTTCTCAGCCCAAAGTAGAAGAAGTTTTCTACAACATTGAAGTTGAAATTCTCCATCCTCACTGACAGTCATTTACGTGATGACGACATGCGAGAAGACACCAAGTACTTCGTCTTGTCTAGAGCTACCTTATCAGCCAAGTCGCAAACTGATGAAGAACTACTGTTGCCTGATGACGATGCCTGCGAGCACGCTTTCCCACTTTTCCCAACATCCGGCGATATTGGTTTTCTGAGAATCTTCTTACTTATGCCAACCATAACGGCATCATGCCTAGGCACTCTGCCAGTATAGATCCGTTGCCCACCGTCACCACGTGGAGGCACAATAGTACTCGAATTGCAGCTTCGTCTATTTTGGGTAGAAATGCCATCCTGTTTTGAGCTAAGGCTAGCATTCATGATCTGAGAGAGATTGCCTATTCTTCGAGACAGCAATCCGTCTTGCAATTTAGCTTGTAGTTGAAGTTGAAGCAAATATGAGTTACAGTGCGACTCGAGCCATCTCTAATATCCTCCAGTAGCGGACTCGCCTGCCAAAAAGTTTGATGCGACCGCTACCCAAAAAACGCTCACATGAAGAAGACAAGCAGCTGTGGTTTTACCCTGATCTGCTCTTGATTTACCTATTAAATTAATTAAATGAAATATTAAATTTTTGTCTTATGGACAGGAACTAGATTTTACTCTAAGAATTTATAAACAAACTCAAAAGTAACTCAATTAGAAGCTGTCTATTCAACATTTTAGACAGACTTATTTCTCTATTAAAACAATTTATGCTATGCCTTGTTGACTCGCTTAAACAGACTTCGTAATTGAAATACTGCCAACCGAAAAATGCCAGCTAAATAAAGAAATAAAAATATCTGCGATATAGGTAAAAGGTCATTGTCTGCAAATTCCAGCAGACTGTGAAACGAAATAATTATAATGAAAATTGCTCATGCTATGCAAGCGATAAGATGTCTCGACATTGTCAGCACGAGGCAGCAGAAGCAGCAGCAGCACCAGCATAAAAATAATTATCATAAAATATTTAAAATTTTAATTGGATCGATAAAAAAAAAAATATATGTATATAGAAGCTGCTGCCGTGAATGTCTTTTGCAGACTTCACAACCAACAGCGCCGACCAACACCAGCGGGAATAAATAATATCTCAAGAGTTCGCTGTACTCTCTCCACCTCTTGAAGTAAAATACATTAAGTCAAAATTTGTTGCTAAAATAATTTAGACACACAAGTCGTTGCGATGGTTGCAGCCAGCGCGATAAATTATTTATTAAATGCATTAAAGTAGCATCGACTCGCAGGATAGTTAACTCATGTTATATCCTTTAAGCAACATAGAAAGAAAATTGATGACGCTTACTAGCTAACGTTTTCGAATATTTTTGCATTAAGCAAGTCTATTCAGCAGAAACTCAACTGGAACTTAACTCATTCGAGCTGTCGCACGTGCCGCGCTGCAATTTTGCTGCATGCGGATATTGTTTTTCGCGTAAAGTTTCTTCAGATTTATATTATTTATGACATAATTTCAATTGTCGCCCGTTGGCTGCGCCATAAATTTAATTTAAAATCCGGCAGCGACATTGCAATTTGGTAGGTTTTTATTTTTTTATAAGTGGCAACGATAAACGTTGGGTTACTCTGAAGCGTCAGCTTGCTTTAGTTCATTAATTCGAAGCGCAGAGATACTCAGGTACTTAATAAACAAGAAGCGGAGAAGCATTTAAGATATTCAATGGTGACTTTTTGACATTTGCTTGCTAGGCTCTTTAGAAAAGATTCAACTGGGCTAAAAAATTTAGTATATACATTTTTCGGGATACTCACTGGTGGTAATCTTAGATATAAATAATGTGAAATCTGTTGCAAGGACTGATTTGTTGATGGATCTGCATGTTGATGGCAATGGAGAGTGGTAAGTGCTGAGCTATAAAGCTCAACTATGTCGATTATTTAATATTGCAACGTAAAGGAAGGATTTTCTAAACAAAAATATTGAGAACCATTGCTTATCAAAGAACTCTGTGAGTATGTGTTGATCCTTATAAGACAGATCTTCGGAAAAATTAAGATAGAGCTTTGATAGGGAATTTTAATGGAGAATAAACTGAGTAAACATTCATTTGGATATGTTGCATGATACACAACTTATGCATAGCGTTCTAGTCTCGTGGCCGACTAAGGTGATTTGAAGTTATGTACTGAAGTACATTTCTACTTCGACTACTTTTATACCAGAGAAATAAATTACCTCTATATCCATAAGTGATTAGCAAATTTGCTGGCTTTTGATAATATTAAAACTGCTAACTGGGGATGGGGTTGTATGCTGTAGTTCTCATTAGTGGAGAAAGTTATTGAGTGTTATTTACTTGGAAGTGATCAAAAATGGTTCTTTTGTAAACGACTCAAGCAGCTAACAACCGTTCGTTAGGTCACGTGTCCACTGGGTAGCTTTAGAACAGCCATTCGGGGGTGAGCAAATTGTGAGAAGGCGCAACTTCAAACATTGGAGCTGCCATAGCAATACATTTAAAACAACTGAAGTCACCTATGAAACATTATAAGGATTTACAACTGTAATGTTCGCCCGTTTATTTAAGGAAGGTGCAACAATCAAGCTGGTTGTTGTCCTCAAAAGATTCAAAGCTGACAGCACAGCATTCCAGGTTATAGGATGTATAGGACAGAGCTGCTCAAAAAGACATTCCTCTACTATAGCTACCATGAGAGTAAGTACGTTCCGACGGAAATGAAAGACGACAATGCTATACGAGCGCTGTTCCAAACACTAAGTTAATATCGTGCTTTGCGATTTCAGCACCAAAATTGGGAAGCCTTTACGATACTTCATCCAATAATGCAGATAGGCAAATCGATTGCGCCGCAGGTCAGAGCATGGTAGTTAACATCACCAAACTTCAACATATCAACATCCATAAGGCTTAATGGCTGCATCCACATCAAATCACAAAATAACAAGCAACCAAATTATTCATGTTTTGATTGACGGAAAGCACAGATCGAACGTTGTTTGACGTGCGAACATTACGTGGTCCCACAATCTACTCGGACCACTATCTTCAGCGTGGTGAATGCAGTCCGCTGAAGTCCTTTCAGACACATTCTCCCGACTGCTCCGGAAAGCCTCTCCGGCTTCTCAACATAATTGTGAGCTGTGGAAGCACATCATCCGCTTCATGAAGAGCCTGTGCCTAATTCTTGGTGTCTGAATTAGCTTAGCTACTCACAATGCTACTTCAGAGAAGAAAGCCGTCAAACAGCGTACTCTACAGTCAGGAGCAACGCGATATATTAGAGAGTGATATCGAGAGAAAAGAAGAAAGGAGACGCAAGAAAAGTGCAAAAATGGCGTGAGTTTGAAAATGTTGAGAGTATATGCGATGGAAATGATGCTCGAAATTTCTATTAAAAGGTCAAGTGGCTGACCGAAGGTCTGGAAATCTGGATACAGATGCACTGGCATCACTGAAATTATGGAGGAGTCATTTTTTTTAACCTACTTAAACACGATTGAGCGCTTCCTCAATACCGCCAATAGAGTAATGACATCGGAAGGACCAGTTAATGATGGCACTATTGAAGAGCCATCGGACTATAACAAGATCGATTCGGTTATTAAAAATCTGAAAAATATGAAAGCGGCAGACTGTGATGGGCTGCAAGCTGAGTTATTTATGACCAGCGGCGAAAAGTTTGTTTGGACCAACTTTTACGCAAAATATGGTCCGATGAACGCAATATTTTGAAGCCATATACGGATTCACTGATTGGACAAAATCAATTTTCCTTCAGACCAAAAAACATTGACCAATGACCAAATATACACATTACAACCAATCCTTGAAATTCGAACAAAAATCGTTCGTCTTTGCAAGGCGACGCTATCACACACACAAAGCATTGTCAGGGTAGAAAAGAACCTATCCCATCTGATGCCAAGAGAGGTTTCAGGCATGGAATACATATGACGGACGCCAGTGTACATACAAGCAAAGTATCGGGCTCGATTTTAAAATCTTCGGTTCGCAAAAACTGCGAGTCAAGAAGATGTTCACGGAGATTGAAAAAACAGTCTCGGCTCATGGGTCTAGCGGTGAGTGAGGATAAGATGAAGTATTTGACGTTTTTAAGCACGCCATATTGACGTATTGGACGGTCAGTGACGATGGAGAATTTCAACTTCAATGTTGTAGCAAACTTCGTCTATCTTGGATCCGAAAACCCCAGCAACAACAACATTAGCCTGGCGAAGAATTACGCTTGCAAATAGATGTTACTTATATAACCAAGCAATTTATATGTAAAGTCCTCTCTCGAAAGACGAAAATCAAGATCTTTTAGACGCTAATATTCCCGATACTACTGTATGGCACAGAGGCTTGGGCCGTGAATGAGTCAGATGAAACAGCGTTGGAAGCCTTTAAGAGGAAGACTCTCCGCAAGATGCACAGTGATTGAGTCAGATGAAATGTTTGAAGCAATTGAAAAATAGATTCTCCGTAGGTTGGTATCATTTGCACTGGGCTGCTCATCTCATTCGAATGGATGATACGATATATTATTCAGATACGTCTTTAAATTCTTAATGCAAGGGATTTGACAAAAATATATATGGCAAATATTTGTTCTAATAAGTGTAGCTAACCTCTCTTCTCTGGGTTCTGTATGGTGCTATAGCAGTTGATTGAAGATATGCTGGTTTCGCAAAATATGCGTAAGTCTATATTATTGCCTCAAAAAAGGCTTAGCTCATCTTGTTACGAATGCTTATCAGATATTATGACAAACAATTTAAGTCCAAGTGAGCTGTGTAAGCTTATTCAATCGAATTTACATAATTTCTATCTTTAACAATGCACATAATTAACTTAAAAATATATACAAAGCACTCCCTAATCACTACCTTAACTGATATTTGTTACAGACTCATAATTGCAATGTTTTTGTTTTCCCTCTGGTAATAAAAAAAAATATATGTATTTATAAATTTGTACATGGAGTCCACAAATGAATAATCCTGGCTGCTGTTAAGCCTCATAGTTTGCTTTATTTCGCAATAAAAATGCAGAAAAAAGTATTACTTTTCATGCATGCTTACTTTTATTTTGCGTTTGCTTTTATTTGAACTAAATGCAAAACAATTTCCCAAATGCACAAATGTGTCGATTCACATACGTGCAACCTCAAATGCACAAGAATATAGACATATATAGCATACATACATCGATGTTGTATATATATTTATATAGCTGTGCAGCACCTAATTGTTCCCCTGTCTATTGCCGCAAGGATCCCTACACGCAGCTTTGCGAAGCATTCATGTTCGCACTTTTCAAAGTTGGTTAAAATTATTTTAAAACAAGAAACAAACTAAAAATAAAATAAAAAAAAAAAACAATGTATAAACTTGGGTGAAAACGAAGTTTTTATACTCTTTACATATGTCTTAAAATAACAAATTGTTAAGCAGAGGACTGAACTGGAATAAATATTATATATTATGGCACATTTCATAATAATTTCTTGCGTTTGTTTAATTATGGCAAGTTTAAAGAAAATATAAAATTATTAAAAGTATGCATCTCAAATTATGTAATTTAAAGAGATTTTCCATTGAATGTCTTATAATTCTCAAACAGTTTAAGCTTTGTCTAATTCATGTGAAGTCAGTAGTTGTGGGTAATTTTATTTATTACGCTGAGACGGATGGAACATACATGCAATTTATGCCAACGTGCTGTAAAAGTGGAAGCAAAGATCCTTACATTCTGAAGACCAGATCTTCAGCTATTGCGTGCCAATCAGTGGTAAGAAGAAGTCCAAAGTTTTGAAGAGAGCATGTTTAGTTTAATTTTGGTCAACTGCATCAAATGAGTTATGTAGATGATTAGCAAACGTGTTGGCTTTTCTTCCGACCGACACCATTTGGCACTGAAGTTTCGGATAGGTGTCAGCCTCTTAGTGGGACCTTTAAGATTTTTCGTTGCCTTCCATAAATTGTGCTTCACTATCATTAGTTCAAACCAGGCCTTGATTGTGTAGTGTATAATTCGACTGTTTCAGTTCTGTTGAGAGATGCTTTGTCAAGAGGAATAAGCGTGCAATGCCAGACTTCCCAGAGTCTACGTTTTTCTCTTACCACAATCGATGCATCGTGCAGGCTCAGAGGTCAATCTCAACAATGCCTTCTGATTCTAGAGTCAGAAGTCGCGACCTGCGCAGCCTCATGTATATGCCGTGTCATTAGGCCCTGTACCGAAGGTACAAGAGCCTATTGGTTTTGTGCAAATGTATGTAACAGGAAGAACTAATTGTCGGAGACCCCCCAAAGTTACCCCCATTATGGTCAGGAGCGATAGAGGAGTCGATATAGACATGTCCGTCTGTCCGTCTGTCCGTCCGTCCGTCTGGCCGTCCGTATGAACGAAAGGATCTCGGAAACGGTAATAGATAGAGACTTCGTGTTTTTTGCATTCGACTAGAACTGCTCCGGAATTTCACAAGTTTATTTTAAAATGCGCTTCAGACGCACAAGCCAATGCTTATCCCCTCTATGTCTCTTAAGCATCGTCATCTTGAATTCCGTTTCACTTTTTTTGGACTTACACCTGGCTAAAGAAGTTTTACTTTAAAAAACTTTGATAAATTTTTACAACTTAAATGGAACCTTAAATTGTTTCATTTTGAATACTTTTATATGAGCAACGTGGCACACTGTGTCGAAAGCAGCCTTAATGCCCTTAAGTTCGTGTCGAAACCCAAATTGTTAAGTAGGTAGGATCACATTATTGTCGACGAACATTGAAAGTTTTCACTTAAATCTTTTCTACAGTATTTTGCCCAACAATGTTAGCAGACTTACACCTTAGGGTCTTTTGAAGGCTTGCTCGATTTCTTGATGTGGATGCTTTTTGCATGCATTGATTAAGCTTAAGTTTCTTCAAAATTCAAGATATATATCTTGCATTTCTGAAATAGCTGTAAAAAGGTTTTAAAACTTTATCTTGAAGAGCCACAGCACAGGTGGTAACTTCAGTAACAATATTTGGGTCACTTAGCTGAGGAGAAACAGTATGATTTGCTCTGAAGTAGTGTCCTGTAAAATTTTGACTAGCTTTCTACGAAGAAAATATTTTCTTCTTTAAAACTTTTGCTATGTTCCAAAAAGGAGAAGACCTTTTATCCATTGTTGAAAGCAAAATATTTCAAGACTTATTAGGAAGCTTTAATGGATAAATTGAAACGTCTTAGTTCGTTAACTAAATAAGCTGCTGTATACCTGATGGAAGAGGTTTGTGTACTGAAGCTAGTCTTATTTTAGGGAAGCTTCAGTCCTTAGATGACAGAATAACATTATTTAGGTCAAGAAGCATATTTTCATCGATGTAGTCTGTATTTTCTATCGATGTTAGATTAATTGTAGGTAAAGCGCTTCTCTGCTTTAATTTCTAACTCCTTTTTTGTTTTTCCTTTTACCTTATCTGCTGCTCTATCGACTTAAAGCAATGAAAAAAACACTATGTCTTTTATGCTTGTTATTTCTAATTGAAATTTAAATACCTACTTTATTTATTGGACATAAAGGGTATACAATTTGTTAACAAAAGCTTAAAACTATAAAATCTGCCAAAGTTACTAAAAAGTTTCCACTACTATTAACAAATGTGTAAAGTATTTTAATAACCACCCACAAACGCATACAAACGTCTATTCAACTATTTGTTTGTGTGTTGTGGGATGCTATTATGCTAATGTTAAACCGACACCACCGACTCTCAGCGCCATGGCCCATATCCCCTATGGGTAATCCTTGCAGCCTTAAACAATTCAGCGCAGCAGCAGCAGCAGCACTCCCTCCACATTACTTGTATGCGGTAATTCTCGCCTCAGTGAAGTGTTTCATGTTTACTGAATGTTACAGCAGGTTTTTTTTTTTGTTTTAAATTAAAAACAATAACTTACCAAGTGTTCTAGATTTGTTATTTATTTTTTTTTTTTTTGCTTACAGTTTATAAATTTGTGCTAAAAGCTTTTGCTGCAATTTTAAAGCAAGTTTGCTAATTTGAGGTTTAAGTTTAGCGCTGCTCAGGCATTAGAAAACCATTAATCAAAGAATATTCGAAATACATTTTCTAGATTAGACGCTTATACTCCTCGAACATCATGAAAATGTCATCAGTGAATTATTTCAGTTTTTACTTTTTTATCCGTTTCATCCGTTGTTATTTCTTAGACAAGAGAATCCAGCAGCAGACATTTTTGTAATTGAAGAATTACAATTTGAATGTCAATGGGTGAAATTGAATGTATCAGCAAACATAAGAAAAAAGAATGCAGCCAAAAAGTGTGTTCTGACAAGGATTTGCATAGCAACTTTGTTGCAATGACAACAGCAGCACGTGAAGGACTAGAAACCACTTTGAAACGTAGACCAAATAAGCAAAACTGAACCGAATACGACTTTTTACTGAAGTAAATTTGCAATACGGCACACATCTCGCTCTAGGCTGCTTTGACACAATCTTGCACAGGCGTAGGCATAGGTTTAGTGTAATCCTTATAATCCTCTACTCTAGTATACTACAGAACGCATCAAAAACTCGTCGGTATCGATACCACCAGACTCGCCTGCTTGACATTGCCATCGTTTCGAGTTCTGTATGCGACCAGGCAGATGACAAAAGACAAATTGCACTTTGGTGAGGATCTATTGCCAAAGATGTTGCGAAATGGAATACCAAGGAAAAAATATTGTGAAAGTTTTTTTTTTATTTTTTTGTTGTAATATTTTGCGTTGATAAACCAGTGTGTACCAAGGGTAACTATTCGTTTCATAGGCGAATGAAAACAGTAGCGGATTGTAAAATATTTATCAGCAGTAAGCCGAAGTATTTAAGTAGTAAAAAATATAAGTATGACCGACTAATATATACTCTAATTCGACTCAATTAAGTTGGAAGATAGAAACTTAATTTGGGAGATCCTAAAAAGCAATTGCAGACACATTAGTACTGTCGAGTCAATAAATCTTTCATCAGACGTTGAAAAGCTACTGGATTTAAGAACAAGTAAGGCAATTACAGTCGGGGTAAAATTTTAAAATAAACTTGTAAAATTCCGGAGCAGTCCTAGTCGAATGCAAAAAACACGAAGTCTCTATCTATTACCGTTTCCGAGATCCTTTCGTTCATACAGACGGACGTACGGACAGACGGACATGTCTATATCGACTCCTCTATCACTCCTGACCATAATGAAGGTAACTTTGGGGGGTCTCCGACCATTATTTCTATCTGTTACATACATTTGCACAAAACCTATAGGCTCTTGTACCTTCGGTACAGGGCCTAAAAAAGAACATTGCAGTGAAGTGTGATCGATTACAAACCTTAAAACTGTATGGGGTATATATTCCTATCTAGATCCGTATAGAATATGTTGTTGAAATAGTGAATGATTCCAAGAATTTCGTCGTTTTAAAACAAGAAAAACAAATTTTTTCAAACCAAACCTCAAAAAGAAGGTGTAGCTTTTTATGGGAACTCCCCCATAGAAGACTAGTTATCTCAAACAATTGTAGGAGAGATTGAATGTTCAAACTTGAAGCATTGATCTTTTATAGTTATAGGGTTGGGTTTTGGCACGTACAATGCGAAAAATTTTTTAAGAGAATGAATAGGAGTGCCTAAATACTAGTCTTCAAGTTTTCGTTGTTCATAGGGACAGTCGGACAGACAGACAGATGGATATATCTATATCGACTTAACTTTTAATAATGATCAATTATATATTAGTATAATAATATATTGGTATTCGATGTTGCCAAAAACATCACATTAATATGATAGGACGGAAAAGTTTGCAGATGACACTATTATTGTATAAGTCCATAAAATAATGTATCCGTACAAACTTCTTACATAATACCGCTCAATAGGATCGTGCCCATTACTGAACCAAAACTGGTGGATTGGTAAGAATTCTTCAAGATGCATACGCTTGGCAAGCTGTAATACAATAAGCCTCTCCAACACTTTAGAGAGTGACAGGAGAAGCCTGACTGGTTGGTACGACTCATGATCGCCATCCCGCTTACCAGAATTATGGATCATCAGAACTCTTGCCAGGCTGACATCGGGTAGTATTGCATTCTTAGTATTGCATCCTAAGTATTGCATTGAAAATCAATACAATAAACTGTGGATTTGTTCTTCGGCAGACGTTTGATAGCATCGTCTACATCTTCTATTCTTATAGGCGTGATAGGCAGCTCCATCTGTAAGGATGTATTCAAAGCCCTTTCCATCATTTCTACGTCAGATGCTGTGTTAAAAGGCAGAAATCGGTTCTCAAGGTGAAGGCGAAAGTTTCTGCATTCTGAACTACATACTTCTCCCGATGCGTTTATAATCGGCACATGTCTCAACGGCTGTCGCTTAAGGAACCTAGTAGCCTTTCACAGAGAGTATCCGGAGTATATTGTGTAATCCATTGCCTCGAGTTTTCTGTCGAAATACTCATCTTTCTGGTCTAGCTGACTAGTGCGATAAATAAAGCATTATCCTCTAGAAGTTGGGTGCGATTAAATATACGTCGCTGTTGTCTATTGATCCCAATCACATTCATCGTCTATCTATTAATACAATGGAGAATTGAAGGACTTGAATCGCCAACAGCAGGACCCGACATTGCTGCCGCAGTATGTATCTCATTACTATCAAAGAAAATGTATTTGTATTTATGAGTGGTAGGCGCTCGGAAGGAAGATTATGAATTAGTAGATACAAGAGGCAAAGTCAAGAAATTTGGTCAATTCGACGAAGAACGCCAACATCTAGAACACCATAGAAACTTGTGGGTCACACATGTCTATGTTGGAGACCCTTGCAATTTTGCTTTGATAGTTTCTTAATTTGTCTCTATAATTCGATGCAACGTCGAATTTCTTATGTACCGGGTGCAACCAATAATCTGCAGCACCTGTTTACGGATGCAATTGGTCTTTGGAGTAACTCCCCAAATCTGTACGCCATAGATCCAGATTGGGGCTTTTTTTCTTCCGGAGAGAAATTCTTGTCCTTGTATTGAGAAGGCATCTTAGTTGAACCATCCTCAGGTGGCTGTCAGGTGTCGCTGGAAGGTGAGCCTTTTGTGCAGGTTGAGCTAGTAAAGGGCAGTAAAAACTCTTGCAAATATATGAATTGTTGAAGTGAAAATGCTTTTAAGTGTAAAACATCGATTCCTTATCTTAATATCTGGTGCTAACCTGAAGGCAATGTGCGGTCTCGATATGGGTACATTGAACTGTATAAAATGAAAGCAGCGTCAATATTAGCTGCGATGCGTGCTTTAGAGGGGGCCTCCATGTATTCGTCGTCAGGGATAGGAAGGTCAGCGGTATGGAGCGAATAAAACAAAAGTCCTATTACGCTGTTCTGTGGAACTTCAGCTGTCATAGAATGGGGGACAGAATATATGTTCTGGTGTCTAGCCTAAACTTAGTATAATCTTGACTCTTCAGCGCCGGTCAAATTTCTCTGTCTTTAGCAAGATTGAAGATATATAAAGCTGTTGATTCCGCCACTGTTAACCGAAAGAAGTATTGAATGTAACTGCGCCTAACTTTGCACAGTTGAAAGGATAATGCCTGCCTGTCGAAATGTTGCTGACATTTCATATTCAAATGGCATTGTACGCGCTACTCTAAAAAGAACAAGATGAAAGCCAAAAATGTAGCGCAATAGAAATAAAAAAATAAAAGAAAAAAAGAATTGTTGCCTGAACAAACCAACTTGGTGTGCAGGTGTTTTTGTGGGGTGAATCGCTAGGATTCATGTCATGCCGACACAGTCGCATATAAATTTTGTGGTCTGCGCACATAAATCAGCGTTTGGCTGTCATCTGTTCCTACAATTCGACTACAATCGAATAGCAAAATCTTCTATAGTTAGTCAGTCTGTCGCAGTAGTACCTACTACTGCGCTATAGCTTTGATTGTTGTCTTTCGAGAAAATTTTATCCACTAGCAGCAATTAATTACAAACTTATACCGGAAGTTCGTTTAATGTGTGTTCTGGGCTTGTCAACTGACTAAGGTCGATAATAAATTTTCATAAACGAATTAATGATCTCTTAGCCATGATGACCCAATACACTACACTCTCCCTCGGCGGAAGTTGGCATTCATTTTGTTGAGTTTGGGGTTTGGAATACGAATACGAGGATGCTTATGAAGAAATGTTAATTTGCATATTTACAAGAGTGTGTTGCTTCATTAAGGTAAAACTCAACACTTGAGATTCTTTTACATTTCGCTGGGTTTTCCTAGGCTGTTAAGTTCAAACTTCAAAGCATGCAAATGAAGTAACACTTCTGGTGGTGTTTTGCGTTAATAATTAAAGAAAAAGAAATAGTGTATGTCTGGGAATTTGTATGCCAAACCAAGCAAAAAGAAGTTTGCTTGTGGGTCTCAGCTTTCGCTACATAAACACAAATACATATTTAAATTATCTCACTAACATATTCCGTTTCACATTCAAAAAGCCATTAAATAATTTTCCACATTTACACTTGTAGATAGATACATTGCAAGAGATACAGATACAAAACTTGAGCTACATAACACCTACGATATATATATATACTTATGTAAAAATAAAATATAACTTTATCCTTGAGCTAAATTGTTGTTATTTCAGTTGCTGTCGTGTGCTGGTATGTGTATGTTGCTGTTGGTCTAGAATTTCTGTAAGTAACCAAATCTTTTGCACATATTTTAGATACTTGATTGAGTTGAAATCTGATACATTTATAACAATACTGATTACTTATAGCATGCACTGAATTCAAAATAACTTGACTGTCTATTAGAGTAATTACTTATTTTAGACAGTATTACGAGTATATTAAGTCAGATTACTTCACCTAGAACTAAATTTTAAATGAATTTCTAAACGTAAGGAAAACAAGTCAAAACATTTCCAAACATATTCCTATGTAAAGATATTATAGGACATAATTATCTTCCTTAAAATATCAATGATGCTTGTCCAATGTTAGGAGAGGGTCTACAAATAATATGAGATGACCCAAAATAAAATGCGAAGAGAAACAATTACATTAAGACGAAAGAGCTACGGTGACATGAGATATTAATCAAAATTCATTATGACGACAAGCAGTCGCCTTATTGAGAAGAAAGGTCCACGAACTATTTTTAAAAATAATCGTCTTTTTTTTTTGTCATTTCGATGTCTCTCTCTCTCTCTCTCTCTTTCGCTCTGTGTACTGTATTATTCATACATTGCCATGTTATAGTGTTATAATTCTCATTTTGTTCTTGCTTACACCAGCAGTCAAGCTATTATATACCTTTAATAGTTATATATTTGGTTTTTTTAGGCCCTGTACCGAAGGTACAAGAGCCTATTGGGTTTGTGCAAATGTATGTAACAGGTAGAAATAATGGTCGGAGACCCCCCAAAGTTACCACCATTATGGTCAGGAATGAAAGAGGAGTCGATATAGCCATGTCCGTCTGTCCGTCTGTCCGTTTGTCCGTCTGTCCGTCCGTCCGTCTGTCCGTCTGTATGAACGAAAGGATCTCGGAAACGGTAATAGATAGAGACTTCGTGTTTTTTGCATTCGACTAGGATTGCTCCGGAATTTCACAAGTTTATTTTGAAATTTTGCCCCTCCCCCCTTCCCCATAAAATCACCCCTTAGGGTGAAAATTTCTTCGGCACAAAAAAAATTTAGTGTACCAATATAGAGATAACGTCTCTCTAAGCACAAATCCAAAAAGTTCATCAAAATCGGATAATAAATGGCGATATTATAAGCAATTGAATTTGAACAACCCCCCTTTTCTTTTCATTCATATTCGCGCAGTGAGAAGTGGTCATGTGTTTGGTCATAAGCTCGGGAAACATTTAATATGTTTGTTAGGCGACCTGAACTGGTACAGGGCCTCTTACAGTCGGTTACGCCCGACTGTATTTCCTTACTTGTTTTTAATTTAATTTAGCCTACAAAAATTATGAATTAATTAATAAAAAAATATTTGCTCTCAGCGATGGATATTGTTCAACTGAAAAAATGGGATTGACAGATTTTCAAAGTAAAATCAGTTTGAAACTAAGTTTTAAATGAATTTTATTAGTTGTCATAGGAAAAACAGGAATTCAAATCTTGAAACAATTAAATCAATTTATAGATTTTAATCAATTATGATTTAGATTTGGATTTCTTGGCATAATATTCAAAATGTGTATCTTATGTTATACTAGTTTGTACCCGGCACGCTTTGCTAAGCCCAGTAAAAGTTATTTTCAACACACAATATATTCTCCTCCTAATCGACTCCAAGCACTTCTCTACTTCTTTCAGCTATATTTAAAACCGAAAATCAAATAACTTTTTTTTTTTTTATCTTTTAAACTATGAAACTTTATTCTCTTTTTTTAACTTGATTACTTCATCCGATCCCATTAACATGTATACCAAATTTTATCCATGTACTTCAAATAGATGCAAAGATATGTTGAATTTTTTTGGGGTGGGTATAGCCCCCCTCCGATTTTGACCAAACTTAACACAATTCCTTTTCCCGATCCCATAAACATGTGTAATAAATTTCGCTCCAGTACCTCAGATAGATACAAAGATATGTTGAATTTTGTTTATCGCTTCTATGAGGGGTGGGGCAAAGTCCTTTCCGATTAGAATCGAAATTTAATTAGTTCAAAATTTCTTTGTAAACGATGTTTTTTTGTTAAATCTTTTTCATCGTCTGCTTAATGTCCTTCACCGTTATATTCGGAAATATAAAATCTCAAAGAGTCAAATGATGCTGTGATATACAATTGCCTATGTGTATAAACTGGCTGATTCAATAAAATTCCAATTTTTAAAATTTTTTTTCCTTCAGAATTATTTATTGTCATCGCAAATGCAGAACTTTATAGGAAATGAAGTTCTTTGAAGGTTGAATGGTAAATAAGTTCCGTAGTATACGTGCGGACCCAGTTAAAACTTCACAATCAATTGAATTTCGGTGCATAAATTCTTGTAAAATAATCGAGTTCAATATATTTTCTGAGAGTATGTTTTCGGAAATATTTCCATACACCTCATCAATAATAATATTTTTATCTCCTATTAATTGTTGAGGTATTTCGTTAATATTTTCAACAAACTTCATCATGACCAAATTTTATCAAAAATTCTACAAATTCTATTTCATTTGGTAAGGCTCTTATATTTCGAGCAAACGTAAATTTAATAAAAAATTCATGCCAACTTGTGACACAATTTTCAATTAAATTTCCACGTGATCCATGTGGGGCAACTGGTAAGATTTGCTGAAAATCACCGCAAAGAAGTATCGTTTGACATCCAAATTGTTTTGTTTATCATTTTCATCGCATATATCCCGCAAGAATCGGTATATTGTGTAAAGTTCTACCTCCAATTGACATTGCTTCTAAATAATTCGGATACATATTTCTTGGATATCCATTGAATGGTCTGTTAAATTATTGTAAACTTCAGAACTAAGAATTGTTTGATTTTGTCGAATGAAAAGTAATCGTGAGCCATCTACTCTCAGATATATATATGGTGTAACATACTGAAATCTTCTCTAACTGTAAGTCGATAGGCTGCATACTGAAGCATGCTCTTGAATTAGATATATTTTAGTTGGTGCATTATGAGCAATATTGATATGCCGCCCAGTATCTCCTTTTTTGGAAAATGTAATCAAGACGCTAAAGGATCTAATGATAAATCTAAATCTGAAATATGTTTAATGCTACCATTATCTTAAGCAGGGATTGCAGTGATGTCAGCCTTGTATATTTCGAGCACATCAACTAGCTGGATATTTGCACCATTCCAATTAAGGATTCGGACATTTCTGATAGTTATCCTTAAATCGTGATCCTTACATTGTTTACTGTGTTTGTCATCATAGGGTTCTCTCCAAGAATTCCTTGTTGTATTCAATGGAGCTATTATTTTTTTACAGTGGCTAGTCCCAAGCACAGCGCACTGACAGAGGTTACACAGGAGATACGTGTTCTAGCGGATGGTTATGAGCAGCTTGAGCTATTTGCACAAGAATAATTGTTGGCCATTCCCAAGTGAATGGCAGTCAACAACTTTGCTCACAATGTGAACTTTCTCATCAGAGCTATGTAGTCTTGTGCATATTAAGATGTTCAAATCTGTTTCTGCTAACTAAACCGATTAGCCTGTGTGTGTGGGTCATAAAACCTTTAAAAACTGATTTTAATGCCAAAAATTTTTGACTAATTTTAAGTAATTAAATCTAAGCTGCACATTTTCAGTGCACAACATTCAAACTGCAACTTTTAATATTAGAAACTATTTGGGTCAGTGTTTCTATTCAAATAAATAATTGCTGAATATTTAAATGCAAAACTTGTACAAGACTAAAACTGAAGTGTTCGAAAGGATTCATTAAAAATGCAAACTACAATACGAGTATAGCATTTCAGGCAACACGACACAGGATGCCAGTGCGCAGTGGGTGATCAAATAAATGTATATGTAGTACAACAGCAGCCACGGACAAGAATGCAAAGCTACTCTCGACATTTTGTGTTACTCCCAATGACCGAAACTACATAATATCCTGCGGCAGTGTTAAGTGTTGAGTAGTGAACAAGTGTAAATTGTTTTCACTTTTTTTTTGTTGGTTTTGTTTTTTTTTTCCTTTTCAAATGGGCTGCAAAATGTATGTTTGTAGCGCACTCTTGTTGATGTTGTGAGGCATGTTTTTTCTGACTTTTTTTTTTTTTTGTATATCAATGTTGTTGTTGCAAATGGTGTTGATAAAACGCAACACTGACTCACAAAAACATGAATATGCTGACATTTATGCAAATTCTGAACGGGCTTACAAACGAATCCGGGAAAACTAAAGGGTACAACTTGAGTATAGTTTCGGTATATAGTAATATATTTTATACAATAACATTCATCAAATACATCTCGCCCTAAAAAATGCAGTGCGGCTGGACTTTACATTCTGCGGAATGTATTTTGCTCTGACTGCTGCTGTTACAACGAATTTGTAATGACAATTCGTTGCGTTGACGCATATGGTGAAACATTCGGCTTAGAAATTTTCATATGTCCTATGTTCCATTTTTTTTATCACTGCTACTGCAAGGACACGCATTCGTTGGTTTAACAGCTGTTTCTCAGCTTTGTCAACGCCATGCTTTTCTAACTTGTTCGACCGCATGTTGTCACATTTTGGGCATAATTTTGGTTTGAAAACTGATTGAATTTTGCATTTAAATTTTGCCTCTTGTACATTTCTGCCTTCTACAATTTTACACATTTATGCAAGAATGTGCAGATGAAACATGAACGTAGTCGAATGTGCTATAACACGTGTGACATTCTATACAGCCTAAGAGATTTCAATTGAAGCCAATTATTTCAGCATTCATTCAGATGGACAGTCCGATATATCTTTATTCTTTTCTTGTACATGTTACAAGCTTAGTATCAAAATATATATAGTCAATATATGTAGTGTGAACCTTATAAAAATAAAACACATTTTCAAGTTGCAATTTCAATTTCTCTGAATATTTTTCCCACAATTTTTTACAAAATCAAAATTCGACCAAAATGTTATTTTAGTTTGTTAAAATTTACTTTAACCTACAAGTTTGTATGTGTTTTTTTTTTTTTTTTTTGGCAGACGAATCAGTCCTTTTTTTATTGACAAAATGACAGTTTTTATTGATTGACAACAAATTTGTTGCGGTTAAATAAATACTAAATGCAAATAAAAATACTTCATAAAATTTCGAATTTACATAGAACTGCAAAGAGAGGCACTAAAAGCGGCCAATGTTTATATTTGTTGCCCAAACAAGCAGCGCGAAACAATTGTTGCAAAATAATATAAAATAAAAAATAAAAACATATTTAACAAAAGCGGATTGCAGCTTTATGAATTTATTTAATTTTATCGCACAAATTGCATAATTGAATAATTTATAAATTTTGTGATTGAAACTTGCTGCAGTTGTATTTGAAGTAAGCTTATGCCCAAATGAAATAAAATATTATCAAAAAATATATATCCTTCTTTCTTTATTACTCCTTTTGGTTTATCAGGAATTAATAATACAGTCAGTTTGTTTTGATTCAACTTATAGGCCTGGTACATCGCATATGGATGTTGAGTCCAAAGTTGAATTCCTAATACCGACTTCAAGACAGTCAACTTCGCTAGAAAGTAGATTATCATCTACAAAGGTGCTAATATCGTGATAATGTACGATACACTTGGCATCTCCAACAGAAATTCGAAATTATCAGCATGGATAAATCTAAAGTTACTCGCGAAAAAATTAATTGCAGAGACTCTGCGTAAAAAGGAAAATGGGAAAAATCATTCAACAATAGTAAAGGAGAGATGGGGTCATTTTATTGGTTCATATTGTGAGAAACGTTGTTCAATGCCATTGACTTGGGTATGACCAATAACATTTCTTTTACAAACAGGCCAAGCCGTTCAGTTCAGGCCAAGCAGAGAAGGCGACAAATACAGCCCTTATTTAGGACTGGAATCTCGGTGTTCTTTCTGCACTGGTCTGGTCGCCTCATTCGAATGGATGAAGGAACTGCAGCACGCATGTTTACATGGAGGGCCTAAACTTGATTGTTGGACGACGAAATAGAGAACGACTGGGCACGCGTTGGAATGACCAGATATAGACAGATCTCTGCATACTTGGCAAACGACTGTTAAAAGCAAATCCAGAAAATCCGAACACGGCAGATTATTTTCGAGAGAGATGGTATTCTACATATTTCTGGAATTCCACAACATCTATCCTATATCAATTATTATTTCAACGAAAAAACATTTTGCTAAATATAACTTTGCGAAAACAGAGAAATTAAATTCGGGAACTGGCGATATGTTATCTATTTCATAATTTATATTTTGTAGACCAATTAATACAATTGACCAATTAAAAGTAATAATGCAGATTAAAGACAAATTTCTCTACCTAATGCTAAATTGGTAGTGGAGAACAGCAGGTGTGCCCGAAAATTAATCCACGCAACATAACGTACTATTTTATGACCTGGGCACATCTGTGCTTCGTCCAACATTTTACTACCTGGCCCAATTTTGAAATAGTATAAAAGCTGATATTAATTTCAAAAAAATGTATAGTTCATTGCAAACTCTCAAATTGCTAGCATCTACTTGCAACTAACTGAGGAATCCTTCAACATTCAATTAAGAAATGACAGAACAAAACGACGTATTGCATTTGCAAATATATTTACCATTTCTCAAACATCTTTTACGTAAGAAAACGATGGTGAACCCGAAAATTAAACTCATGAAAACCTGGATTGAAGAAAATACAAGATTTAAAAACAATCTATCAATCGAGTTAATGGAAAAAGCAATATGGGCACAGTACACCATTCATTTCAAAAACAAAGAAAATTGTACCAAATGGATAAAAAAGTTGTTTAAGAGAGCAACAAAATGCGACGATTACATAGACTTGACAACTGAGGATGTGAAGCCCGACCTCGTAAAGAAGAAACCCAATGTCAACATCTACGATGGAACCCGACTACGTGAAGCAGGAGTGGGTAAGAAACCCGTTTTCTACAGCTGCGATGAAACCCGACCACGAGAAGCAGGAGTGAGAACGAAACACGATATAAAATAATATAAAGAAATTGTATAATATTAATATTAAGCATTGCTTACAAATAAATAAAAGCTTTGAAAATAAAAAAAAATGTATTATCTTTAATTTTGAAAATAATTATTAATATAGGATAGATGTTCTAGAATTCCAGAAATAATCAGAATACCATCTCTTTCGCAAATAGTCTACCGTATTCTGAATTTCAGGTTTTGTCTTCAACCACCGTTCGCCAAGTTTGCAGAGATCCCTCCATACCTGGTCATTCCATAAAAAACAATAACAATCAATAGGTTACTAGTAATATAAACAATTAATATGTATATGTTGTGAGTATTATTCCTCACAAAAGTAATCCAATTGAAATGACAAAATAAAAAGTACTCCATGCGCTTAACAGCAATAAATGGTAATAAATTTTATTTATTTTTAAGCAGATATAACCCAAAAAGTGCAAGAAAAGTTAAGTAGAATGTCGCTTTTCAACACCACAGGCCATTAATAAACTTGAGAAGTTTAGAAGAAGTGGTGGAGAACTACTGACTTTATAATATGCGACAGACACACACACACACACACATAGAGACTAAGGCACATACACATGAAATATGTCCACACAGACTAACACATATATACTAACTAACACAATAGAGTCATAGAACAAACCATTGCGCAGAGACAAAGACGGTCGAAACAAAAGCTAATTAAGTTTATGTCACCGGAAATTTGTTTCACCTCAAAAACCTCGAATTGTGTTGAGTGGAATAGTGATAAAGTTCTCAGAAGGTGGCTATTTGTGTGTGTGGATGTGTTCAAGTGTTTTAGGAATGCGGTTGTACATGAGCGGCGCTTGCAAGAGGGTTGGGTAGAGTTAAACTAATACCATTGCAAATTAGTGAAATGATGCTGTGTAGCTTTTAACATTTGTTGGAAATAGCGCGTTCTTGTCTATCTTAATCTATCTATTCTATTTAATTTGAATTTAAATCTAGAAATGCTGAAAATGCTGTGAAAAAAAGAGTATCGTGAAACATCTCACCACCAAACTGACCACCGCTAAATGACCATCACCAAGTGGGAAAAGTTAAATGACTACTCGGTAGAATCAAAATTATAATACCATTACACGAAGTTTTGAATCAAATAGCAGCTATACAGCCCAATCGAAGGATTACATTTTGGAATCCTAACTGTGGGTGAAGAAGCTTGTTTCAAAGTAAGAAACTACCACATAAAAATGCTAGTAAAAAAGTAAAAACGATTTTCATTCGATAACACTTAAACTAGCCTCCCTGTTCTTGATTTTGCAACTGAAAAAAAAAAAATATTTAGAAGTGACTTCGAGGAAATTGATTGTTTTTGATTTTAAGTAAAGAAAGAAAACCATTTAATCGAAATCACTGTCGAACAATTTATTGGGTTTCGAAAACCGTAACCAGTGGTTGTTGTTATATTGGGTTCATAAGATTAGGTTAAACATAAAAAAGCTTAACTAAATCATAACAAAATATCTTTCTTACAAAGACCCAGATTGTGGCCAACGGCGGTACTCCTTCTAGTCTGATATGGACGTAGATGTGTCTTTTACATTGAAAATAAGTGAACTGAAGAAGGAAAGAGGATAGTCTAAGTATCTATTATAAGTGAATATATCATCTCGACTTATGATGAGGATCAAGAATATATAAATTTTGATGTTAGTTTCGGAAAGAAGCATATATACTCTACACAGTTGCCCTAGGCTTGCAACACTGGAATTTTGCATTGCTTATTCCTCAACTATTTATTACGATTTATCCAATATTAACATTTATTATTGAAACTTAATATAAAACTTACTGTATATAGTGGGTCGATTTCAGAACACTTATTGTTCTTAAAAAAATAATTCATTTGAATTAATTGATATAATTAGTTTGCTATATGAGCAGTACTTTATAGGCCATATTAAGGTCATTTAGTGTGGTGCTTCTGGCTATAAAAAGTCTTCAAAAATTTGCTATCTTATATTCCAAATATTGTGGGATGAAGGCGCAGACATACATAGACCATTATAGAAAGAAAGACGAACATACAGAAAGTCAAAGTAATTTTATGTTGACGCCTGCCTTGGCTTAATCCCACGGTGCTGAGTACAGAATCGGTAAGCGCTTCTGTTACTCTGTGGGTTCAATCGGTTGTGAAAGCAACTCTACGTCAAGCTTCCGAAGAAACTTTTTCGTCAACCCTCGTTAATTAGATGTATAGCTGAATGAATAGCAATGCAGGTTGATATTATACCATCCCGACAGATGAAACAGTCTAAAATGGCGCATATAGGACGTAATTTCCTCACTGTTCGGAGGCCTACAAGTATTCAAAGCGCTTCCGTTAATAATAAGCATAACTGCAAAGCGGCCAGCTATACCCAAAGCAGTCCATAAAAGAACTTAATGTTTAGGGCCAAGTGTTGAGACCGCCTCTGGTACGACTTCCTAGCAAAGGTACTAGCAATGAGTTCCATGCAACTCGAGGACTTCTTGCACTAAACCCCCACATCCCCACCTGCCACCTAGAGCAACAACAAAAATGGGGCAGAGAGGAACCCTTAGTCTCTCCTCCTAGAGACTACCCTCGCAGTACAACTTTCATCTGTCGTGGAGAGTACGCTATTGAGTTTGTCACGACGTACCCAACACCCACGCTGTCAGGTCAGGGACATCCTCATACAGTGGGCATTCACAGAGAACATGTTTTCATGTCACCTCGAGAAACCCACAGCGACAAGCAGACTTCTGTCTTGCTAAAGCGACTTGACTTGTCACGCTTGTAACGAATATATATATTTAAATCCTGCCAAGAAAGTATTGGTACCTGCCTAACTACTATCTCCCAGTTAGTAGTTAGGCAGGTAAATTTTTTTCCAAGTTGAGTCGATATACAAGAAGCCATGTCCATCTATTTGTTCGTTATTTATATGTTCAAACAACTAATTCTCAAAAGTTTAAGAGGCCTTGAATTTGCGAAGGAAGATTGCTTATATTTAAATGCTTATAAAGTGTTGAAATTTTTGGGGTTCAACCCCTAGAATGCTCATCAACATGCTGATTTTCTTTAATTAGTTTTAAGGTTTATTGTTTTTTTACATTTTACCATAAACATATAGCTTAAACAACAATTGGCAACGATTCGTTCTGTCAGACGAAAAGATGTTAAATTTGGAAGGGTCAGTTCGCTACAACCATTTTACGATTTAAGAACGGTGGAACATTTTTTAAGATTCCGTTTTTACTTCATATTGAAGATCTTTTTAACTTCAGTTTATTTCATTAAATCGCGAACACCTATTAACATACAAAGGCTTGCTTTGGGTAGTGTAAAAAGCCGTAGGGGGCCAAGTCTAGTAAATACGGCGAACGAGCCATGATTTGAAAATAAACTTGTGAAATTCCGGAGCAGTCCTAGTCGAATGCAAAAAACACGAAGTCTCTATCTATTACCGTTTCCGAGATCCTTTCGTTCACACAGACGGACGGACGGACAGACGGACATGGCTATATCGACTCCTCTATCATTCTTGACCATAATGGGGGTAACTTTGGGGGGTCTCCGACAATTAGTTCTTCCTGTTACATACATTTGCACAAAACCAATAGGCGAACGCATTACATTACATATGGTTGCGAAGATCTGACAAATTTTTTTAATGGATAATTGGGTAGCGGGGAATTACCCTCCCCTTAGGGCAGTTTAACTATGCTTATCCGTTGATAACAAATAAATAAAATTTTAGAATGGGTGTAGGGTGGCTTATTTCTGTGAAAATCTTCAACTAATTTAAGAGAGGCCGTTGCGTCTAGAAGAAGTAATGTTGTAGTTCGTATTTTGGGCTGGTTAAGTCACTGTACTATAGATTTTGGAAAAAGTCTGCAGAATAAAATTTTGGTTTAAATTGAATTGTGGTCCCAATAAGATGATGGCAGAAGTCGCATTGCATCCTTCGTTTTCGTGCTACGGCAATTTGTTTTCATGAAATTATTAACAAGAAAACATTCATATATTCTAATACGTAGATTTCTTGAACGTAGCATCTTACACGTAACGTCTTACACGTAACGACTAACACGTAACGACTCAAACGTAACATCTTATGTGTAGTAAATAATGAAAAATAAAACAATATAAAAAAAAAATGAGTATATTTAATTTTGTCTATATAAAATATTTGTGTATTCTATACTCAAACCACTACCCCGCCGTGTGATACAATCTACTACGCCCATGTACAGGAAGCTATTGAGACAAGCCAAGAACAAAACCAGGATAAAGAAAAAATTCATTCGTCTGCACTTATGCACTCATTGGCAATTAATATTGTCCAAGTGGTTGCCACTTGTCCTATACCGCTTTTGTACGCTTATCACATACCCCTCTAATACCTACCCCACTCAAGACAAATGTATTGAGTTGTGTTATACTGTAGGAGCTACTAGCATGTGTATCGATGCATTTGTATATGGAACTGAGATTTCATTGTCTACGATTGCATTTTGTAGAACTTCACATATTTCGTTGCACTTGGTGTGGAAAACGCCTTCAGAGTGTTGTAATTATTGGCACTACGTACTGCAATTGCAGACAATTTAATTTTCATTCATTTTCACAGAAGCAGCCCAATGCGACAGCATTTGAGTATCGTCATTGGCCTCTGCCTCTACATGCGCTGCTTCACATCACACGCCCAGAAATCCATGTAATAGATTTTGTCATGAGTCCCGAGTGCCTCAACCTCAAATGCATTTGCTTTTGTAAGTGTAAGAAAATTTTGTCTGTTTGGTGTTTTAGGCAAGTCGTGGTCGTGGATTGTTCGTTAATGAATTGATTGGCTTAATTCAGACTCTCGTTGGTAGTAACTATGGAGTGTGTGTGTCTGTGTTTGAGGCTTGTTTTTGGGGTTTGGTCTCAATTCAGTTGCCAGGGTTCGCCTGACGTCATTAAGAGTTATTAGCTTGTGCGCAGCTTCTATTACAGAACGTTGGAGTGTGCAGTTTACTGGTGTCGCAATTAATTGCCACAATTCGTGCTTTAATCGAAGTGACACATTTAAGTTGTATTAAGTTGTTTTAGCTCAATTAACTAATGAACGCTCTCCAAACTGGTATCATTTTATTAAATAATGTTTTACCAAAGCATTTCTGAATGTTTGGACATTTTCAGTGTTCAACTTTATAATCAGCGACGTTTTTGTTTAGCTATAAATATTGAAGTAGTTGACATTGTCATTGAGTGCATGAGAAAGTATTGCTTGGAAATTTTATTTATAAGATTTTGAAGCACTGTAACATCAATTTTAGACAATTTTTCTTTATGGGCCTCTTGGCAGTCGACTGAAGTTTATATTTTGTTAGTATTAGAATGGTTGGCGAACTGAAGCAAACTTTTCGGAGCGAAGAAAACTATTTAAAATAAACTGTTTTACCACGTCGAGAAGGGAAATTATTAACAGCGAAAGTACAATAGTCAGTTCTGTAACTTGAGGAAACGGCAACATATTAACAGCAGGAGTACGAGAATGTTTACTACAGACACTAAATCGGAAATTGTAAAGGAATATTAGGGAAAATGTGAAAGGCAATGCGTAGTCGTATGGACGCATGTTAAGAGCTGTTAATGCAGACTACTCAGAGCCAACATGAACGAGCGGAGCTTGATTATTTCTAGGTGACTAATGGCTATGTTAAGTAACATTGTTGATAAACTGCGACAGAGGTTATTATGTTCCGGAACATAACATTGTTGGCATCAAGTTAGGATAAATGTTGACGTCAGCGGTCTTAATGGACAATTCTTGGTAAGGCATTGTGAAACTGTTGCAGGCGGTTTTTGGCGAATTAGAGCCCACAGAAAAAAAAACCATAGTTTAAAACAAATGGCTTCAGAGATATTACTTAACATTGGTAACAGAGTGTGACGGACGTAAATATGTTGGGGACATTATCGGAATTGCCAAAATTCGAAAGAAGCGTACGCACGACAGACTGGTGCCATATACGGAATCACGGTACATAGTGTTGTTGCGTGGAAATTAGCGAACAATGTTATAAAAGGGGTCACATCGTCTCCATACAGACAGCCGTTGTTCTGGTACGGTACGGTTAAGTCGTGGAGTCTGTGTTTTGGAGTGGAATTTAACTCATGAGAAACAAGGATTTCGAATTGAGGATTTACATCGGCAGAAGAATTTTCAACTCACGGAAAATAATGGTTTCAAATGTCTTCAGAGATAAGATTATGAAAAAGAATTTGAAGTAAGGATTTTTAATTAAAGTCAAAGAAGCATAAGGGTGGACCGTACACCCAAAAAAACTTTTCCTAAAATTTAGGAATCATTACCTAAAAAAATTTTGTTTACCTAAAACAGGAATTTAAGGTAAAATTTTGCCTAAAAATGAATTTCAAGGAAAAAGTTTCCTAATATTTTAGGTAAAAAAATTTTTAATTTAGGTCATAAAATTAATTTTTATGCAAAATTTTACCTTAAATTCCTGTTTTAGGTAAAAAAAATTTTTTTAGGTAATGATTCCTAAATTTTAGGAAATTTTTTTTTTGAGTGTAAAGAACTGGAATTTTTCCTGGAACCAGCAGCAAAGAAGACCACAAGGAGACAACCGACAGAAGCTTCCTCGACAAAAATCAAAATTCATCTTTTGGAACCAGCAGGACGAATACCAAAGAGAGCGGACCGATCTGAGTTTCCCCACAAGTAGCCCAGAAGACCTAAGCTTCGTGTCCAGAAGTATGGTTAGTATAGTTTAAAAGAGAAGCTAAATAAAGAAAAGGACAACTAAAGGTGCAAACCAAATCGCAGCCTCAGGTGATCAGATCCCTGCAAAGACTAGGAACCATAATAACAATGGTTGGTGATTAAGATTTATCATCGCAAGGTGATGAAATAAGGAACATTTGAAGGTATTTAAAAAAAAATCGAAGGGGTCATAAAGGGTTAAAAATTCAAACAAACTATTTTTTCCAAATTTTTTCTATGAAATATTAATTTTAAACATTTTTACGATAAACAGTTTTCCAGTTTAAGAAATTCTGCACAAAAAAGTCTCTTGGTTTTTTAAAATCCGTTCATTCGTTTAAAAGTTATGGCGATTCGAAAATTTTGTTGCAAAAAGTTTGACCCCTGACAGTATGGCAACCCTGCCATACACGGACCTAAAATCAGTGACATTTTTTTCATATGTAAACTCAAAAATGTAAAGGTTTGTGTGGGATTATCAGTTTTAGTATTTTCTATTTTTAGATCCTGAAAATTAAGTAAAAAAAAAAAACTGCAACTAAAAACTTTCGGCATGCAACGCTTGGCAGCCGTAAAGCACTAATACAGATATACGTAGTACCGACATTAGACTGCGCGCTGCACATCCGTCATTGATAGCATTGATGGCATTGTAAAAGTATTTCCCTGCGGTTGTCAACTTTTTTCGAGTGTCACTCGAAAAGGAAACCGTGACAAACAGGATAACTGCCATTTGCCCAATTACACTTTACTAGTTCATGAGTAGAGGATGCTTTAGCGTATAAAGTCGCGAAGGCAATGGTGACAACGAGAAGTATTTCCGGAAGAACGTGAAGAACTTCAGTGCAGTTTCCGCTGTTGTCAAAGAACACACAAACACACATAATGCTGACACGCATACTTACACACACACACACACAAGCACACTTTTCATTGACGTCAAAACTCTCACGAGTGTACTTACGAATTCCTTTTATTTTTTTTTAAATCTTTTTCTTTTTATATACATTGAAAACTTTTTTTGTTTGTGTTTGTGTGAAGCAGCACACCTTGTGTCATATTGCCGATGGAGGTCCAACTAGTATTGGCGGTTAGTGTGTCGCCGTCAGAGTTGTCATCATTCTACGTCTACGTCGATATAGTCACTGCATTGCCGTGAACGGCACTCGAACGCTTCCGTGCAATCGCTTTTTACAGCTTCCGAACAATTTGATTTGATTCCATTAAAAAAAAAAAAAAAAGTTTCTCAAGTGATTTTTCCTGCCATCATAGTTGCCAAGCCGCCCACTTTCTCGCCCGTCATCTTAGCGGAAATGGCAGTCATGTCACATCATATTGGCGCAGCCAGCTGCCACCGTGTTAAATAGAGTTGAGCTGGTATCACTGACATAGTCAACATTTTCACACCTTGCCACTTTTGAGAACACTTCTCGATTGCAACTCTCAAGGATGATGATTTTATAACTTATGAAGCATATTTCATATGCAAGTGCAACTCATCGCGCCTGTGTCTGTGCTATTATATGTATGTAAGGGTATATGATGCAGGTGTGTCTAAATAATTGTGACATTGCAAGTCAGTGTTGATATTTAACGCTGTTATTGATGCTTTAATGCATTCGCATTGATGCATTTTTTCACCGAGTGGTATTGAGTGCGTTGACAGCATAAACAAAGTACAGCAGCTCAATATATAGATTGGTACTTTCTGAAAGTATTTGTATTAAGTCACATAGTGCTCTTGACGGCGCACATATTTCTGCTTCAGTAACTAGTTGCGACGTTAAGCGGGTTTTTATTTTCTTGAAGTTTGACATTTATTTAATTTGAAAATATTAAATAGAAGAGAACAAGTTTTTATTTATATTTTATTTACATATTTAGACGCTCTCACTCTTTCTTCAGATTTCCTATATTCAAGAATCTCATTCACTTTAGAAAAACAGTAAAAAATCCTAAGAACTTGGAATTATATTTGATATTTTTTTTTTTTATAAATATTATTATTTTATTTGATATGAATCAGTATTCGATATATCCTAAAACCACATCACGTTATTGTGATAGTGTTTTTGAAATTTATTTACAATCATCTCCGTCTATAGTCCTTCTGGTCCATATGTGGTAAGTCCATATGTGGTAAGCTCCTTGCAAGCCTATTGGCATGATTTAGCAGCCTGAAGTTGTAGCGGCTTGTGTGGTGGATGATTTCTTGTTATATGGTGTTTAGCCTCAAGTCTTGGTGTAGTGTTGTGTGGCGTTGTGTACCAAGGGCATCCTATAATCTCACAAAGAATTTTACTTTGCAGCTTTTGGATTCGCTGCCTTTGTGTTTTTGCTGCGATGCCGAATATTTGTATCACATATCTCCAAATAGGACCCACCGTTCAGTTGTAAACTGCTTGCTTGCAGCGTAAGGCTAGCTTACTCCTCCTATTTAGCCTCCAAAAGAGCTGCCTTAGTCTGAGGCGACAGCTACATATTAAATTGTTGACATGACATATCCAGCGTCAGACCTAGGTACTTGACCTCGTTCGCCTGATCAAGGACGACGTTGCTAAGCCAAATCTTATCTTATCAATTATGCAATTCCCTGCATTTAGTTTAATATTCCATCGTTTGGCCCAAATCTCCAGCACGTGGACATGCTTCTGCGCCCTGTCTGCTTAATCGTATCCGCATTTGGCGTTGTTGAGAATTGTGACGTCGTCTGCGTAAGATGCCAATTTAACTTTCTCGGGTGACATTATTCCTCATCGGGGATAGGGAGTTCGGCAGTGAACAAGGAATACAGCAACAGTCCTAGGCTATTTCCTTGTGGAACTCCAGCTTTCACGGGATGAACAGTTGAAAGCTTCTCGCGCAGTTCACTTGAAAATGACGTTCTTCCTAGTACAGAAGGGGATGGAAGGATAGCCTTCATTTTGGCTAAAAGAGCGTGTCATATTTCGTCGAAAGGGGGGGGTAGGGGGGGGGGTGTGTTTTGTCGCTGTTCTTGAAGGGGGCTGATTTAGCGTTTTTTTTAGTAATCAAAGTGCGAAATATGTAGTAATATACATTTTTTAAAGAACTTTTCAAAAAAATAGGGGGCGGCTTGGATACGCGCTTGGGTCAAAGTCTTCCTGCACGTCCAAAAAAATAAAATTTCGGTACTCCTTTTCATCAAACGCCTTTAAGATGTGGTTCATTAACCTTTAAGATAGCTCAACGGTGCCATGACCACCCCGAAAATCAAATTTGTGCTCAGTCCTTTGATAGACTCCAAGCACTGTTACCCGCATCGCAAAAAGTCTTTGCCAAACCTTCGACAGGAAAGGTAGGAGGCTTATTGGATGTTAAGCGCTAGCAATATCTTCACGCTTACCAGCCTTATGGATTATAGTGATCCTCGCTGGTGCTCACTTGCTAGGGAAATGCTGCGTACTCAACATTGCATTAAATATTAACGTAAAATAGAAGAGCGCACGCCTTGGCAATGCCTTTAAGGTATTATGACAAATTCTGTCGTGACCCTGGGCTTTGTTTCTAGGCATATGCCGTATGACTTCCATGACTTTTTCGTGACGGACTGCTATCAAGAAACTGCAACACTCTGGCTAAGTCATTATCGGTGTACAACTGGCCTTCAAATTGGTTGCGAAGATGTTAGTTTGATCTTCCTCGGACCAAGCTACCAGCAAGTTATTGGCAAGCCTTTGTTGCCTTCCAAAGCGAGTAGTTGGCGTCAGTTCAAAGAACTGTGCTTTTTTTTAGTATGTATTATAGGCTAGTGCATCCAAGGGATGCTGTGTCCTGATGAATGTTTTTTGCAGTCTTCGCTTTGGCTTGGTCAAGTGTGACGCAAGGGCGTTGGATCGGATGCTGGGAATGGCAGCGGCATCATGTATATTTTGGGTGAATCGATTCACTGCATCAACTATGTCCATCGCTGAGCTCAGCTCAATGTTGAGATGTACGGCACTTTCCCGATGTTGTTGAAAACGTTCAATATCTGCACAACTAAATAGTAGTCAGCCTTCACTCAGTAGGTTGATTGGCCTTTGATGCTAACTTATTGGTCTGGTTTCCGCTGTACATCGCCAAGTCTTGGAACGACGCTGTTTCTCCTTCTCTGGGGAAACCAGTCACCAATATCTCAATGTTGGTTGAAGATACAATAGATAGTTGGCTAGTACTAGACCCCGTCTGTTCGCTTTGTAATCCCCCTAAATTCAGTGCCTTGAGTTCCAATTACCGCCAGTTAGGAAACGTTGTCCAGAAGAGTTACGAATGTTGTCGAAATCTACTGCTCGTAAATCATTTGGGGGGCAATAAATTGCACCAAAAGCGATTTCTCCTAAAACAGTAGAAACTTTGACAACTGCGAGTTGGTACTCAAGCGTGGTAACTTCGTTTTGAGGGAAGTGGGCATGTGGGTACTAGGACAGCGACTCCATCGAACGCAATTACGAATACAAACTGCCTCTATGGTATCTAAAATACGACTCTGTTTTGCTTGACTTAGAGAAACATAAAGTTCAATTTCATCAGACGATAACTCCCTCAACTACTATTCAGCCCCTACATAAGCGACAAACATACTTCGTCATATCTTTGCAACCATTTAAGATATCGATATGGAATGGATGTTAGTTTGATCAGGAGAAGTATGATTCATTTAAAAAGTGGGAATGATTTGGCTGTCTATGGTGAACATACATAATAGACACAACATGCACAAAATAAATTGGCAAATAGTTCATTAATTAGTTTAGTTTTCAAATTAGTCATTTATTGTATAGAGTTGATCATTAAATTCAATAGCAGTGAATTAAAGTTGAGTTGGAAGTCATGAGCATAACAAATAACCAAGGCTTACACTCGACTACACTATCTCTCATACGTATTTCAACAAGTTCCTTCTGTGTACGTGTAATTGTTATGAAATTATTATTGTATTTCATTCCAAACATAACCAAAACTTGTGGGTCCATATGAACAAAAATAAATCGTATTGATATACTATAACTAAATACTTGTAAAAGCAAAATATAAATTCTATGAAAATAAACCTAATACACTACAAAATACCCACATACTATATAACTACATAAAATTGACTTATGGGATTATTGCAATAACGAAGAAGAACGAGAACATGGACAGACAAATGTGCTTCCTACTTACGGTTGTGTGTACGTACGGCTAAGTCAGTTTCAATGCAATACTCACTTCCGGCTCGATTGTGGCTTATTTGATTTTCATTAGGCATAACTCAATTTGAAACAAATAAAATAAGCTCAGCCGCAGATGAGCTGCCTTACAGGCTGCTGTCGCCGTCCGTCCATTCGTGCTTATGCCTCAAAATTCAAACAGTGATCCAACGAAGGAAGTTCTTATACAAATCGAACAGATGCTGTGGAGAAACAATGTGCGGAAATGGCAAGGAGCTAAAGAAGAAGAAATGTAAGTCGAAGGAGAAGCAAATCCGCAACAAAGCAACTAAGGAGCTACTTCGCAAGAACAAAAAGGACGACCAACAAAATGAAGAGCAAGCAATAAGTAGTTGAGTAGTTGAATTGAGAAAATCAAGTATGGCAACCTTTTGATTTCACTTCCTGTTAATATTATCTCGAGGATATGCTCCCTCCTATGTGTATGTGGGTGCCGAAATATGCGGTGCGATGGTGAAGTTCGCCTTCGTTGGTTGTAAGCAAACAGCAGGCGTAGTTGCCAGCAACTTTGGCAGCCGATTAAGGTGATGTTGTGGATTGCCTTAGGAATTTCAATGTGCAACCTTAATAAGTCCAAAGTCAGGATGCCGGCAATGGCGACGGCGCTGGCGACGTTGCCAGCAAGTTGTTGGGTTACTTAACACCCTTGGGAGATCATTACAACGTCAGTTTACTCAACTCATCTCAGTATCAGCTTAGCTCGTTTCATTTCTTCATTGCTATGTGAATTCCACTTGGTGAAAGTTTTGCGCAAGCCTTTTGTATTTGATGAAGTATTTATGAGAAACCGTGTCCGTGTTTGTTCTCGACCGTGTACGAGTGTAGAGTATAGAGCGTAAAGCGTTGCGCATTGAACGCTTAATGCAAACAACAAAACCTTTCGACTTGCCGTATTTATTTGTATTAGTTTTATTGAAAAGTCCTTATAAACTTTTGTTCATCATTGCATTGTCATTGTGTGTGTGTGTGGGTGAGTGAGTGAGAGAGTGTATCCGTGTATGTGTTTACAAATCCATTGGGTTTCATTTCGATTCATTTCGTGCTCAGTTTGAGCTAAGTTAAACTTTTCCACTAGTATTTTCATTTCTGTAAACTAAGAGTTTTCTTGTTGATTTTACTTATTGTGAAAATTCAATTTTGGTTTATGAATTCCTTGTGTTCTGTTCCATTTAACCTATTTAGTGCTTATGTTTGTTCATGTGGAAAAGTTGTTTTTAGTATTAAATTAACAACAAACCATATATATTTACAAAATAAACAATAAAATATTCAACTTGAGTTTTGCATTTAAGTTGACAAAGATGGAACATAAATAGCTGCTGTCTCGAGGTAGAAGAAGAAATATGCGTATATTTCTGAATTATAAATTGTTAAAAATATAAGAGATAGAGGCTTTAAAATAAAAATATTTATAGATTCTCCTATACATTCTTCACCTAACTCTCCCCCTTAAGTGGAAGTTGGCACTTACCATGCAAACCTACCCCTCATTCTGAGATTTGGTTCTTTGGTAATTTATTTTGTTAGGTTGTATGGTTTGGACCTACCAAATGGGCTAATTGTAGTATTTTGGTGGTGCGTATTCGGGGCAGTTGGGCTTGGCTTCATTGAAGATGTGCTTATGGGTTATAGGTTACTGTAGATCCTTATGACTTATAACGGATTGTAGTACATCCTTTATTTATTTGGATTGGAGCTATATACCAATATTTAAATTCGATCATTCCTAGGGTCTTCCATGTAGATCCATTTTAATTCGCGATATCCTTTTCAAAGCCCTGTACCGAAGGTACAAGAGCCTATTGGTTTTGTGCAAATGTATGTAACAGGTAGAAATAATGGTCGGAGACCCCCAAAAGTTATCGCCATTATGGTCAGGAGTGCTAGAGGAGCCGATATAGCCATGTCCGTCTGTCCTTCCGTCCGTCTGTCCGTCTGTATGAACGAAAGGATCGTGTTTTTTGCATTCGACTAGGACTGCTCCGGAATTATACGATTTTATAAGCAGTTGAATTTGAAAGACCCCCTTTTCTTTTCATACATATAAAAATGTTTTACGAGGCACTTATTCGTGCAGTCGGAAGTGGTCATAAGTTTGGCCATAAGCTCGCAGTATTGATTGTTGGTGGAGGGTGGATAGACTGTTACTACAACTTATTTGCTTCTACTGGGCGCCTATCCATAATACAACCAATAAAAGGTGGTCAATAACAGCGAAAGTTGTTGCAGCATCAGACTTAGAACTGTCTGCAGAGTCTTCTATAGTTTGGGTATTTTGCTGCTTCTTCTGCAAACAGCGGTCGGAAATAATGTATGGAGTGCGAATGGAATGACTCTATTATTGAGCATGACGGGTGAGCAATTGCCCTGTCTCAGTGTGAGTGAACAGTGACTGGATTTATCACCATCGACCTTGTCATCAGCATACATTGTCAGCAGCATGTTCTCATTATCTGGAGTTGGCATATCGGCAGTAAACAACGTGTAGAGTACAGGACCAAGCACACTACCTTGTGGTACACCAGCTCCAAAGCGGCGGATTTCTAAGAGCTCATCTTTTACCTTAACTGTGAAGGCACGGTTAATCAAGAAAGAATTCAAAAGAAGGAATTGGGACAAGAAAAATAGCGGAGCTATACTGCTTATCCTCTAAAGCCTTTTAAATGTTCCGGTGTGCTATGGTGATGCCTAAAGCCAAGCTGGTAATCAGGAATGGCACTCTGGACGCCCAATGCTGGTAAATATTGTTACGCATATTTTAGAGAAAGTCGGTAGGAAATTTACTGGTCTGTAAGAAGCAACAAGGTTATCCGACTTGCCAGGTTTCGGTATCATTGCAATCACAGCGCACTTCCAATACGAGAGGAAGTGGAGGATGCGAACCATGGTATTACAAATAATTACTAAAAACTTTATGGCTTTTTCAGGTAGAGTTCTTGCCACTCTACCATATATTCCGCCGTATCCCGGAGCTTTGTTTTTATTTAGTAGTTTAACCTGTTGCAGAACTTCTTGCGGAAATATAGGTTTAATATGGGTTAGTATTGTTAAAGATTCTTCTAAGAAACATCTCATGTCTCGTACATCATTTGGATCAGCGGATCCTTGTGTTTGTTACTCCATGTGTTGTTGGCATCTTTTATAGGCACGTGTTGTAAAAGCTGGCGCTTAACATAGCGCGCTGCTTTCCAAAGTTGAAACCAACTTTTGCATTTCTGAAAAGGTAATCAAAAAATTCGCTCCTCACCTTATACAGTAAGTTTTTGTGATTGAGGTATATGTTTGAATAGATTTCTGTTTAGCCTTATTTGCTAAATAAATGCATTAGTCTTTTTATAAGCGATTGAGTTATCAGAAAATAACACAAAATTTCTTGTATGTAATTTAGGTTTCGTTTGAGGGATTGACACATTACCAGATTCTCCGAAGCTCTTAGTATTCTCGCTGTAAAGAGGATAAAGTCGTTTGTAAATGGAAAATTAAAATGTACCAGTTGGCTTGATCGGTCTTGAATTGAATTTCGATAGGCTTAGTGCTTAGAGTATTTCATTGGCACAAATGCTGTGAGGTATATAAGTGTTGAAGATCCTAAGAACACCAAACCCTTGCATTGCATAAAGGTTGGATGGGAGATTATAGAAATAACCAATGTAAGGTTTGGGTGTAAGTATTTGAGTGCAGTAAGATTTTAAATGAGATTCCTGTATGCATATCACATCCGAATTTATCCGGATATAGTTTGGTTTGCAAAAAATTGTAACGTATGTTTGTTATATATTAAGAAAGGTTGAGATAGGTGTGTGAAGTATATACTTTTGATTGGTTTGAAATAATCGTGGCATCACTTGCTTCATGTGGGCAAAGATTGCACTCCATCAACTGATTAGAACATGATAGAAGGGTGCAGTCGGAATATCACGACTTCTAAATATCTATCCACTTTTCTTATGTAGATTTATGTACGCTGTCCATGATTATTTTTTTTTCCATTTCTATACTCTCATACAATGAGTGAATAGTACGGTTTTGATGTAAGTTGCCAGAAAGATGGCATTCTATTTTTCAGATAAGCATTCCATTCAATTTCGAAGTTCGTAAGTAAATTACAATATATACCATATATGTATATAAATCATATAATCAAAAAATTACGCTTTAAATTAATTTTTATTTGCTTGAAGAAAATCTGTCTAAACTAATTGTAGAAAATCTTGGTAGGAAAATTGTTTCAACAACCTTTCCAGTTAAAATCAAGGCTTCACAATGAGTTTTTGAATAGAACAAATTTTTTTGACAAATATTCGCAATATTTCTGAACATAATCTTCTTCCGCTCTTTACATTTACTCCAACGTTTTTCCTATATTTTTATTCTTTACAATTAATAGTGTTTCTCAAAGCCTTCAAAACATGTGTTTCTTTCTTTCTACAAATTAATGGAGACTTTACAAATAGCCGATACATCAAAGATTTTAAATACCATTGGAAGTATTATAATGAATTCCAATAACTTTGCAATCACGTTCTGCTAAGGATACAGTGGTCTTTGTCCCTTTTTATGAACATGAGATACCTAATATGTTTCCAAGCAAGTTGAATCAAAAGATTCGTCATAAAAATTAGCGATTATTGGAAACTTCTGACCTTTAATTTCAATACTTTTTGGTCTTTCAAAATAGCTTGAATTTTAAATGAAACATTAATTGTCTGGGCCTTTACTTTTCAGAATATATCCTCTAAAATAGCATAACTTGGCAGCTATTCTTATATCCTATGTTTGAAAGTTTTAACCAAGATCGTTTTAAAATTTTTCTTTTTAATTGTTGCAGTTTTAGAGGGAATTTTAAACATTTGTTTTAAGTAGAATATGTTATTGGATCCCCTCACGTACATGGTGAGCTGGTTATTTCCTTTTTGAAAAATCTTCATCAGTTATAAGAGTACCTACGCTGCATGTTAGCACCCCATCCATTTTTTCAGCTTTTATTGTGCTGTGCGGGGAACTATCTTATGGTACACCGTTTACAAAAGCCCTTGCGTGGGCATCCAAAATAAAGGCTAGCATATCTGTTTTAACGAGTGGTCCATTCAAATTCAAGATGTTATATATGATAATTCATTATAAAATCTGTAAATTATAGCATCCTCCAATTTACTTCTTTATTATATCAATTGGTACATTTACATCGGTTTCAGGTTCTCAATCTCAAATCACCTTTGACTTGTGTATCCGTCTTTTATATTTCTACTTACTATTTTATACCAAACTTAAGAGCTAAAATATACCTTCTACTGCTTATTCTAGTACTTAATTCGACTACAAAATATAAAAAATTTCTCACAATTATTTACTTTATCAATTCCTGCAAACATACTAATTGGAATAACAGCTTTGCCGTTTAAATTATTGAGACGAATCAATAGTTTACACATTGTTTTTTTAACTTTAAAAAAAAAGGAGGGCCAACTTTATTTATTTGTTTGTTAAGAGGCAACAAAGTTTCCAAGTTGAAGAAAGTTGAGCTACAAAATCTCAAAGTAAACATTCTCCTTCGACCTTTAATATTTCTGTAAAATGTACAAACCTTTAAGTTATCCTCTCCCAGAATTTGTATTAAATCTTTTGCACAATGACGCAATACTCTTTGTTTTGCCATAATTTTTCGATTAAAATTAACTTTTTACTGCTCTCTTTGCAAATAATATTAGTTCAAAAACTTTCTGTTTCAATCGTTAAATAAAAACAATAAGAAATTAACCTCTTTTTGAACCGAACTTCTTCAACCAATTCGTTATAAAAATCAACTTGAATTGTGCCTATAAGGCGTAATTAGCAAGCACAATTGATTGCCTATAAAGAGTAATTTCGGTAATAGAAAACCACGGCGATTCGCCCGCAGCAATTGACCGACATTTTGGTATGCGGTGCGGCGTGGCGCAAATATACAAATAAACTCAAATACATATACGCAAATTGAGTTGATTGCCGAGCAAATAAGGCCGGCTCAAATCTACTCAGCTACTTAACTGAGCAAATAGCTGGCAACTATGCCGACCACAATATCTAATTACGCGTGAAAATATGTTTTATACACGAAACAATGGGCGAGCGGGGCAGTTGGAACATCTTTAATAGTGGGTAGTAAAACCAGATTGCGGCCTGCTAAGCCTGCTCAAATAGGCTGACAATTTGCGTCGTGGCAATAAAAATGTGCGTTATGAAAACTTTCTATTTGTGAATGAAACATAAAAACCATAGAAATGTACAAAATACAATTATTTAAAAATAAACATTGTCATAGTGAAAATCTTTATGGGCTAATTGCGAGCGGATAAATTGTAATTGTTCATGGCGCTGCGAGGGCAACAGACAACAGGCAAGTTGAACTCTGAACTTGCGTTGTGCGAGTCAAATTACAAGTTGTGCGCTACATATACAAAACTTAAACAAATGTAGGTAACATGTTTAGTTCGGTTGAACCGAAGATGAAATACACTTCGTAAAAGTAGAGAGCCGGGAAGCATCTATGATATTGGCACCAGTCCAGTGTGCCACACACGATCGAGTGCTTGCTGCACAACTTTTCTTTGGCCTCAAAAGCGCAGAGTATGTGGTTGACAACGTGGTGAAGCTGTTCGCCATGTCCAGCACGAAATCCACGATGGTAGTCCGGGATAAGACTCCGAGTATCCACGAAACCAGCAATCCGGGCGATAAACATTCTCTGCCATAACTTCGAAATCGAAAGCAGGAGACTGAACGGCCGGTATGACTTAGTGTCATTATCAGGCTTCAGGATCATAAAAATCATTGCGAACTTTTAATGTGCAGATCCATTTGCAGTTGTGAAGATAAAAAGTCTTCTGTTTTACTTTTTTCATCTTTGATCGCCAAACTGAAAGGCATTGGCTTGTTCTTCATCAATCCGGCACCATCTTCAATAAACGTCTATAATATATGTACGTGTCAAATCGGTTGTCTTTTGATTATCCTAAAGCTTTATCAACGTCGAGAAATATTACCACGCAGAGGTTTATGTCTTCTAGATCTGCTGTCTTCAAACGAAATTCAAACTTAAGACATTTTTCATTAGTTTAACTAAAATGTTGTCGAAAATTTTTGCTAGTATATATAAGAGTCTAATCGGTATAAAGGATTTGTAAGATCCCTTGTTATCATATTGTAATTCTTTTTATCGTCTGGTGATTTCGTAATTTACCGTGACTTAAGATGAAGTCTTTTTTGTTCTATCAGCAATCGAATTGATTGAGGCGTGTAACAGTTATTATAAGGATAAGTATTTCCTTTAAAACTGCTTCTTTAATGATATCAAGTTTACAGAACTTTCAATATTGTCGGTTGTATTAAGTGGGCCTTTTCTATGGAATATACTCTACTGAGCGGAGATGTTTAGGCGGAATAATAGAGCGTTGGAAATGTTACGCCAGCTGACCTTTTGGATGAGTTCATAGACCCGCAGAATTTTTGAGATTTTTGCTACTACTTCCAGTGATACGAGCCAGTCCAGATATTTTAATATTGCTGTGGTGAAAGCTGGGCAGCTGCAGATGAAGTGTTCCAGATTTTCGTTGATCCAAAGCTCTTTGCATTTTATGCAGTCTAGCTTTTTCTAGAGGGTGACAGCTAAGCAATTACTCTTTTAACAGCCTACAGTCTTTTCTTTGAATCAGCAGAATGTATGCTGATTGTCGCCCGTTTCTTTCTATATTGTTCTGGATATTCTTTAGCTGGCTGTGATTACCCACTTCTTTCTAGCTATAGTGCAGATGAACTTCTTCTGTTTTCTATATAGCGTTTGTATGATAATTCGTTTATCTTTTGTTATCTCTTGAGGTAGTTCGACGCCTTTTTTAGCGAGACCATTCACTATTTGTTTACATAATATTCCTTGGTGTCTGAGAATGCAGAAGATGTGCACCATTTTGAAGATGCTAAGAGCACCATCTGCTTCCAGTTCCAATTAGTGAATCAGTTTTCGATCCATTTGTGTATATATGTCTTGAGTGCTGGTTTAGTGCTTTGCGCCAGTTTTCTGGTGTTGTTGCTGTTTGTATGAAGTAATACAGTCCGCGCTAATACTATACTTTCTGGCAACTGATCTCCATCATTTTTTGGCATCAGTCGCAGAGAATTGTTGACGATCTGGCGAGCGTCAATGTCCAAAAGATAGACTTTTAGTTGTTTTTGTTTCTAAAGAATTTATTGGGTCCTCTTCATAAGCCACAATAACTCTACGAAATATAATCGATGTACTACAATGTAGATGCAATGCATTACTGCATGCAGACTGCATTGGTGTTTTTTTTTACCATTTCTTTAGTATGTTCGGTCACTGCAACCCATTTTAATATCTTTTGATCAGCATATTTAGTTATCTTCAAAGCTTTCCTCCAAGGTTTTCAGGACTTCGTCTTAAGGGTGCGCCTCCGAGTCATCATGTTTATAGTTCCTTACTACGCTTGCATTCTTTAGCAGGTTATGTATCCAGGATCTAACTGCCTCATATTATAATGTAGAAATGCTCCTATTTTATATATTTTTGTTGTTTATAGCTTCTTGAATGGTACCTACTTGGAGATATATCATTTTTCCACCTATTTTCCTTTCTTGTTTAGATTTCATGGTACGAGATTTCACTTTTAATAGAGGATCAGTAGCTTTCCAGTGCATTAGACATGTTTTAAACACAAATTGTAAAGATGGAGGGACGTGTAGAGGCGTCAATTACGTGAGAAGAATGATAACATCCAATACAGAGTCTTGTATCATTCAAACAAGTCTTCTTATGAGTAATTATTCTAAGTGGTTTCTTTGATCTGTGACAGTAAATGAAGGTCTTGGAATGAGCAGTTCTTGCTCAAATTACAGTGGCCAGATAAAAAAGGTTAAATTTTGGTGCGTTTAGCTAATTTTGCAAATTTAGTGGATATTTTTGTAACGAAAACAGGAATTTTATAAAGAGTAACAAATTTATCTTCAATTTTGTTCTTCTTTCTTATAATCAACAGCTGATTTGATGGCGTTAAATTAAATTAAAGAATTTTGCTACATAAGACTGTGCAAACAGAGCTTTATGGCTTTCTCTAATATTGTACAAACTTTGCGACAAACTATTCATACCTCTGCAAATAATGCTTGAAGGGTATAATAAAATTGCGTTATCTTAATGAGTTTAAACGCTAATCAGCGGCGGAGCTGGAGCAAAGGATACAACGAACGAAAACAACGCAGACAAATCACGGCGGAAATGCTGAATGCCGCTTTAAAATGGCGAACGCGTTGCGCAGAAATTTTAAGGAAAGTTTTTATGGGCCGGTATGATGAATGAGCAACTTTGCAGCCCCAAAATTATTATTGCAAAAGTAGCTAGTAGGACTAAGTGTAGTTCTTATATTAGCGCTTGTTTCTATGCTATGCAGCCGCCTTAGGACGGACAATGAAAGGACGAACGAATAGTAGGCGAACCGAACTCCGAACGGATGCAGATTAAATTAATAATTTGACTTCTTCCTGTCTGTACTTTTTCTTCCTCTACTGTGCCTGTCCTTCGGTTGCCATAACGCTGGCAAAAATTTTAAGTCATTTGGCTAATTTCGACATCCGGAAAGGCACAAATGGAACAGTTTTTTTTTTTTTGCCGCTGACTTTCTCTTGAAAAACATTTGCGTGCGGTCAGCGAGTGCGCCTTTTATTTTTATATTTTTTTATTTTTGTTTTTTTTTTTGCTTGAAGTGGAGTCGGTTAAGCAATTCACAAAATAAGATTTTATTTGCAGATTGTGTCCATGTTGCGGTAATGTTTTTTTGCGAGTCGAGATAAACAATTAAAAACTTTTGCAATTTGCGGTAATTTCACTTCAACTAACTTGCAATGTTCCCCCTTTTCTTTTCTTTTCTTTTTTAGAAATAATTTTTAACATATTGTTGTAAGCGTTTTGCTTGTTGACTTGATTTTTGCTTGTAATTTATTTTTATTATTATTTAACATTAGTCGAAATTTGTGGCATTCGTAATTAGAACAGATTTGTTGGCTAGCTGCTAGCAATGATAAAAAAATGCTTAAAGTTCTAAAATAATTTAATGCCATATCTTAAATGCATTTTACTCAATTACTCAATTTTTGCGCACGGTTTGGCTCTGTTAAACTAAAAAAATTTGTTATCAATTTATAACGTGTGCAAGTTCACGCGGCACAAGTCTCGTTGGTCTACGACTATAAATGTGTGGCACAACATTTTGGTTTCAACAGTTAAACTCAAAGAGTTGCATTGATATATTCATTTGAAGCCTCATCAAAACTTAAAAAAAAAAAAAACAGCAAAATGGTCTGCAAAGGTTGCGCAAACAGTAAGTTTAAATATAAAAATTCTTTAAATATATTATTAATAATTTTTTTTTTTTAATTCAGCTTGCCAGTGCACTGCTAACAAGTGCGGCGACAATTGTGCCTGCAACAAGGATTGCCAGTGTGCTTGCAAGAATGGACCTAAGGATCAATGTTGCAGCAAGAAGAATTAGTTAATAAATAATAATATTGAGGGATACTTATAAGACTATAATTAATTAAAAATGTTAACTTCATTTGCACATAAGTAATGTAAATATAGTGTTTTCATAAACTTATAAAGGGTGTTTGCTTTTAGGTGTTATAGAACATATTTGGGATATATGCAAGAGTTGGCTTTGTTTTATAATAGTGAGAATTCTTGCTCGCTGTTTATCAGTCGATGGCAAGTATGGGTAAAAAAATGTGATACAATATTTCAAATATTTCAAACAACTATTAACAAACACACATCAATACATTGGATTATTTTTGTTGGCATCATATTTTATTCGACTATAAAAGCCAGTTTTTTGCCGAGATTCAGGCAAGCTTTACATCTGTGATATAATTTGAATGCCTTTAGGGACTTATAATTTTAAAAATGATGATTCTGACGTTTACGAAATGAAACGTTGATGCCATCCAAAACTATTTAAAGATGAGAAGAACTACTCAATAAAGACCCATATCAAAGTATACAAGAAGCATGCAGTTTCAATTTTTAAACCTTGTAAACATAAAACAAAAGGGTGTCTAAAGTTTGTTCAAATGTATATTAGTTATTGGTTTGGTATATACAAGTCAACCTGTTCATCTGTATGCTTGTTCTTATGAACAACGAGAACTTGGAGACTGTAAGAGATAAAGCCATTAAGTTTGGAAATTTATGCACTTCTATTTCTTATTCAGATAGATTGTATTTAGTTTGCGTTCCAACTTACCATTGTCTCACCTCTATAAGGAAGGCATTAACCATATTAAACCATCCCTTCAGTTCCGAGTTTTTGTATGGAAAATATTTTATTATTGGTTTAAAGTTAGTTAGAAATGTCAAACTGCGTTTATCATTAAAACTTATAAAATAGTAGCTGTCCCGGCAAATTTGTACCGCCTCAGAATAAATAAGTAAGGTGGCAACAAGGCATTGACCTTCTGATTTATTAATCGTCTTAGCTAATGCAAGACGAATCAGAAATTAAATATGTTAAAACTCAAATGGCATATCGGTTGGAATCTTGTGTATTCTCGGAATGAGAACTTTCTCATCTTTGAACTTTCCTTTGAGAATCGTCGCGTGATATTGCCCATGAGTTTTCTCACCACCAAATGCGTTCCGTTATTTAGCTTTGCTTGGTTCAAATTTCGAAGCATGTTAACTACCGAGCCAAGCTTCAGTTGTAAATTTTGCGGGGACAAGCCAGGCAGATACAATGAAGTTAAAAATTCAGTTGGATGGTTGGTTACTTCGTTATCGACAATTGCACAATCGATAGATTTGAATGAACGCAATGTACCAACGACTCGATTCTGAATTATAAAGTTTAAGTGATCCACATATTTGTTTTATGCCGCAAGAACTGCTCGTGCACTGAACCAATTGTTCTTTATGAGGTTAGCAATGAAGTTTGTCCTCCGTTGAGACAAAACTGTCGACAGCTATTGCTGATTAACTTGGAAAAGCCAGTTGAAGTTTCTTTACATAGAGTCGATAATTTAAGGCAAGCGTTTATTTTATCGGAAGCGGTAAAATTTGAATGAAATTGACGAACAGATGAATAATTGTGCCTCCAAAATGTTTTGACAAATTGCGCAGAGCATTCATAGTTCGATTGAGTGTTTCCAATGCGAGGATTGGTGAGGATTTTGCGATATTGCATATCGGTTTTTTAGTCGCTTGAAGCATCTTTTCACGACATGGCGTAGACATTCCCAACTTGACTAACGAACTGCAGCACATGAGGAAGTACATGTCTTCGATCAAAGGCAAAGCCTGGTTATGTATCTCTTCATTCACTTGGAGATCGGAATTCTCTAAACTGATACTAATTGAATATAAAATGTCTGCGGACATGTCATCCTTGTACTTGTTTCATTGATAACATGCATTCGATTTGAAGCATGTCGAATTAATGATAGCAAATAATGTTCGAAACTGACTTAGAGATGCAGAAAAGATTGGTTCCACGATTATCATGTCCCAATGAAATATTGGGCACACTAAGCCATTGACATTTTAAAGTGATTTAAATGATGTCGGTCCAGGAACATTCATCAGCAACAACTGCAAGGAGTAGCATTCATTTTGAAATTTTCCAATTTTCTTGGGCAATTTTCTTAGTTTTCCTTCCGTAACAACCTTGTACAAAGTATTAGAATAAATGGTTGAAATGGTTTTTATTTTATCTATTTTAACCTAAAATAAGAGCAAAATCGATTACAATGCCTCCAATGTATATATTGAGTTTTTGCAAATGAATGTAACAGACAGAAGAAGACAACGAATATCCCTTAAGGTAAATATATTCGTGATCAGTTTTAAAAGTCTAGTCTATATACGCCACTGGCTATCGCATCTAACAACAAGCAAAACATTTAAACATTTTCGGTTATCTTTCTTTTACTCGGTGTTTTATTTTAATTATTATTTTTGTTTACTTCTTAGTTTATATTGCATATATTTATAACATTTTCAGCCCAAGAAATACCCTGCGCCTATGTTTTAAAATTAGATCTTAATGGTACCAGAAATTCGTTTGTAAGCCGTGAACTGTCTTCTGTGACATTTCTAATTGGTTCTTATATTAATAAAGCAGAACTGCATCTATCTTTCTTGTTTCAAATATCAACTCCCACTAAGTAACTGTTGGCACAAAAAAAAAACGTATATCATGATTCATGTTCATTTTAAATAAAATCGATATCGAATTGTTTTCCCTTAATTAAAAAATCATTTAATTTTTATCTAATTCTAACATAAAATTTTAGCAATGTCCGTTACATTCATAGTTTTAATTCTTATTGCTGCAGCACTGATCCTTGGTTCCATTCTTGCAAGCACATTTGCAGTTCTGATTGCAGGCGCAATTTTCGCCGCACTTGTTGCCGGTGCACTGGCAGTCTACAATTATTTAAATTAATTCGTTAATACTTTAAGTAATTTATATAAATTATATATTTCACTTACTATTTTCGCAACCTTTGCAAGCCATTTTTTGTTAAGATTTTATTGGTACTGAAGATCCAAGAGTTGTCTGGTAGACTGTTACCTCTTAGTAAATTCTGCTCATGTTTATATTGATGAAGTTTTCATGAGTATTTTTTGCTTAGTAGTACTGAATAAACGCTTCATACATATCAAATCGTGTGCAATATCGTGCGCAACATTAATTCTTATCAATTATAGCAATTTGCTCGTATAAAAAATTGTGTAGAAAACTTTTTGTGTATGTCAAGTGCAATTGCACGCGACTCTATTGAGAGCGTTTCATAAAAAGATAAGATTTCAATAATGTGATACATTATTTGTCAATTAACCCTTTGTCGCTGATTGTTATAAATTGTGTACTCAAAATGATTAAATTGTAGAATAAACTTTATAAATATAAGTGAAAAATGTTGACTTTGGTGGAATTGAACTATAAAAATTTTTCAAATATATCTGAAAGTGATTGATTGAATCCTTCATTACGTATTTGAAATAGTCAGATTATCTAAGAAGATTTAATATAGGAGCTACTCCTTATAGACGGAACAATTTCATTAAAATATACCATATCTAATTTAAGTTTGTTCTAGTCTGCATTAGAAACGATTTTTTAGACATACGGACACACCTAGTTTGATTCGTTGATCAAGAATTTACTTAACAGGTCCTCTGAAGCTTCATATGATGCATTATAAACTTCGTAGGGTAGGTATTTACATTGTGAACCAAATAATAAGAACAAGAAGAACGCTGCAGTCAAGAGTACTCGACTTCAAGTTGCACTGTTCTTAAATTGAACTTTAAATTTTTATTTAAGACATATTTTTATTTGCATTAATTTGGGCTATTTTATTGGGATTGGTGTAATATATGCCAAATAAATCTTATAAACAACAAAATGATAGATTTGAACACAAGTCACTCCTTCTAGTAATCTGCTTTGTACCTTTATAGAATTTATTATTAAATTTGAAAAAACATACATCCAACAGAATTTCATAATTTCTTATATAATAGAGACAGGTTTTTATGAGTACACCCCTTAGAGAGGAATAGGAGATACTAAATATTCAGTTTCAAATTCTATATATTTTATAGTCTCCAAGTTCTCGTTGTTCGTATGGACAGTCAGATAGACGGATAGACAATTCTACATCGACTCCAGTATTTATGGTGCTCATGAATAATTACATATACTTTTTGGGGTTTCTCTCTGGAGTTGTTATAGAAATTGACACAAACGTAATTAAAATGTTAAACGTAAAAAATATATTTTTTAAGCCCCATAAAGATTTCGAGCCTGATAGAGATTGCCCTGACAATTTGCTATAGCTATGGAGTAATTGTATCTTTTAAAATAAATAAAGAGAGCCTCAAGCAAAGGTTTTCTACTGTATTTAAGGTGCCTGTATTCAATCATTCTGCGTGTTACAAATATTTGCTTAAATTACTACATCCGATAATAAAATTGTAACAGTCCAGTACATGGAGATAATGCACCTTAAGTTTAATTACTCTAAGTATTCTATAGTCAAAAAAGTTTATTTCTCTTAGACAGACTTACAGTAGAACAAATCGACGGATATAAAGACCAACCGACCGAGGCTGAGTTTGGTTATAAGTACTAAATATATATCCAATTAATATGTCACACTCTTTTTGGTGTAGTCTCTTTAGAAACTCAAAGCCGCTTACTGGTTTTTGTTCGAAGAGCTTCATTATTTTGGTCAATATGAGCTTGAAATGGTGGTCGATATGGTGTCTTCTTTTAGATGGCTGTTGCACATACTTACATCGATAGATGAGTCCTCTAAACTATTGGGGAGTCCCATATGTGCACACGACTCACACTTAGGTTGTACAATAAAATATTTTTTCAAAAAACTTACTTTTACAGCAAACATTTTCAAAAATAAATACTATTAAAATAAAATTCGTATTATTTTCAATTTAATTAATGTCAACTTGTAAAGATACTCTTCGATCTTCAATACCAATAAAATATTTAAAAAAATGGCTTGCAAAGGTTGCGGAAATAGTAAGTAAAATACATAATTATATAAAATTATTCAAATCTTAACAGATTGATTTTGAAACCCTTAGACTGCCAGTGCACCGGCAACAAGTGCGGCGACAATTGCGCCTGCAATCGGGACTGCAAATGTGCTTGCAAGAATGGAACCAAGGATCAGTGCTGCAACAACAAGAATTAAATAAATGGATTTAAAGGACTTTAAATGATAATAATTAGTTAAACATTAAAATTTTTGTTAATAAATTGGAGATAATTCGAAACATAATTTATTTTAAGTCATCATGAATCATGATACACATTATATGATGACAATTAAAATTGAGTCGACTCGCGAATGAAGCGATTTTCGACGCGGAATTCATATGCTGTCAAAAATATGTGAAATAAAAATTGGACAATAAATATGGAAAATACTTTAAATCCTATCCTATCCTATCCTACTAATATTATAAATGTGAAAGTTTGTATGTATGGATGTATGTATGTACATATGTATGTGTGTTCCTCTCTTACGGCTAATCCGCTCAACCAATTCGTCGGAATTTTGGTATAGAGATGAATGGGATGATGGAAAAGAACATAGGCTACGTTTTGACAAAATCGGATAATAGGAAAGAATGCTGCACTCCAGTGGCTCAATACGAGATACGCTTCGTTTGTTCCATATTTTTTTGTCATAATCAATAAGTTTAAGTTCCAACTTATTTGCCAGATTCAGTCGCCTCGTTATATTTTCTGTTTCAAAACTGTTCCCAAAAAATGGGCTCGTTTCCAAGGGTTATGATATACTTGTGGTGCTGCCTTCTCAATTTTAAACATCAATAAGCCATCGAATGCACAGAAACAATTACAAACAAGTAAGAAAATTACAGTCGGGTGTAACCGACTGTAAGAGGCCCTGTACCAGTGCAGGTCACCTAACAAACAGATTAAATGTTTCCCGAGCTTATGACCAAACACATGACCACTTCTCACTGCGCGAATATGAATGAAAAGAAAAGGGGGGTCGTTCAAATTCAATTGCTTGTAAAATCGTCATATGTTATCCGATTTTTATGAACTTTTTGGATTTTGGCTAAGAGGGACGTTATCTCTATACTGGCATGCTCAATTTTTTTTGTCCCGAAGAAATTTTTAGCCTTGGGTGTGATTTTTGGGGAAGGGGGAGGGGCAAAATTTTAAAATAAACTTGTGAAATTCCGGAGCAGTCCTAGTCGAATGCAAAAAACACGAAGTCTCTATCTATTACCGTTTCCGAGATCCTTTCGTTCATACAGACGGACGGACGGACTGACGGACAGTCGGACATGGCTATATCGACTCCTCTATCACTCCTGACCATAATGGTGGTAACTTTGGGGGGTCTCCGACAATTATTTCTACCTGTTACATACATTTGCACCAATAGGCTCTTGTACCTTCGGTACAGGGCCTAAATACGATGTAAAAATTATCAAAAGTATGTTAAACATTCATTTCTAATATAATAAACTATAAGAAATCTTTATACAGGTAAATGTGGTTATATTCTCCGTAGAGTCTCAACGTGGCTCCCGTAAAACATTTATCTGTTCGACAGAATGATTTCACTTCAAATGATATTGCCATGAGACCGTAGTTACGCGCGTGCTTGAAAGGACCAACCGTATTCAACCATACCACCAATTCGGCTCTTGTCGGAAGCATTCCATGAACAGACATACATATATGGCTTAAAATACTGCGAATAGCAAATAACACATAGTAAAAATATTATAATTCCACTTCATTCATTTATTGATTTGCTTATAAATTTTAGTTTTATTATTTTCAAACAAATTCTTTTTTTTTTTTAATGGTTTATTCATGCAAATCTCTTAAACGCTGCTGCAATCTATTAATTAAAAAACTAAAATGCCACACTTTCTAGTTTTGTCTAATTGAACAGTTTGACCTGTTGTAAAATAATGAGTAAACAAATCCGCATTTTCGATGCACAGCAATTTGATTCATATATTCAAATAAAATTCAAACGTCACCGTTTAATGTGAAATCGGTAAAAACAAGTGAAATTCACAAAATGTATCTGCATAATTACAACTCAGCGTTGAGCTCTTCAGTTGCATTATGAGATGAGACGAGTTTGGTTGGGGAAGTGGTTGGTTGCTATGGTTTTTCACTGGATTTTATTCCGTAAATTTGCAAAATGAACTTGCACTTTTTGCATACTCGAATAAATGTCAAATATATCCAAATATTATGCTCGTCCGTCCAACTGTCTGTCCGTCTGTTTGGTTGCCCCGCTGTCACTGTGGCATTGAGTGTCACAGTTTTTGGCATGTCATTGTTTTGCCGCTCGTTACTGCGTTGTTCAGCTGGTTGGTTGCTTCGTTGGTCTCTGCTGTCATATATATTTATTTACTTGTAGAATATTTTGCAGTAGTCATAAAATCTGCAATTATTGCATCAACTGTGAATTTCAACAGCAACTCGCGAAATTTATGTGGTTTCATTATTCGCATAAAGGCGGTACGTGTAAAAACAGCAAACGCAAAATGTCACGAAACTATTTGTATAAATGGGAATGTTTGTATAGTTGGTTCGTTCGTTCATTTGTTTTTTTGTGTACTCTCCATGCAAATAGTGACACTTCATGGTTCTCCATGGTACTTGGTATTATGAGACAATTCACAATTTGGCCAGCATTATTTGTTGCTACCGAAAATTGTACGCATTGCATTGCATTGAATTATGAAACTCGTAAAATAGTTTTCAAAGTTCCCCCGATACGCTTGAGGAGTTAAGTGCAAACAAGTGCAACTAAAAATGTCAGCGAAATACATTTAATATTTTGAGTGTGTTGTGACATATGTTGTTGTGCAGGATGTACCAATTTAAAAACTTTTTTTTTTATAGAATTTTATCACACTGCATTTTATGCAGTTTGCTCATAGATTTTATATTTGGAACATATACATATTTTCTGGGATGAATGCTTTAATTGTTCTAAATTTAAATTAAGCTGTTAACTATAAAATGATTTAATAATATTTAATATTAATTGAATACGCTTAAAAGTAAGATATGGAACGCAAATGGGCTGAAGAAACAGTTGTTTTAAGTAAATTACTTCTTAGTAGAATTCAATATAGATGTAAAGCTTATACGAAACCTGCTTTCATAAAATGAGCTAATTGATTTCTCAAAAATAATACGGATTATGCTTTTACAGATGAACCGACCTATTGGACTTCATATTAAGAGTAGATGTCTACTTGTTAAAACATTAAATCTTCGGGCAGAAGTTTAACTTTTTGATAGTAATGGCTTGTGTATATCGAGGACGTCCACCAGCTAAATAATTACAATACCATAACTCAATTGCGTGAAACAATATGTCCAACATCTGTGCTGCATGTTGACGACTCAACTTGCTTTAAGACGATACACATTGGAACATGACTATCGCGGAAGGAATTATATCTGCATTTCCAAGCCAGATTAGCACATAATTTGCTATCATTATTTCGACATACTTCCCATTGAATTTACTTGGTCTCTGGAACAAATAAAACAATGACATGCTTGAAGACATTTTACATCAAAACCGCACAAGTTCAGGGAGTTCGGACCTCAAGGTGATTGAGGAGATACATAATCAGTGTTTGATGTAGATCATTTCCTCACGAGCGGCGGCTTATTAGTCAAGTTAGTTTTAAGTTTCCATTTCATATTTTAGACTATATGTATAAGGCAGAAAGTTTCTGGTAAAGAGCGATGATCGCCCGCTTTATTATATATTTGTCATGAAAAATCATTCAACTTAGTCTAGAGTAAAAATATTATGAATTTGTGGTGGATTATATAAAGGAAAACTATGCCGTGGATGCTCTATTCCGAATAGATATTACTAACCTAAAAAAATTACTCATGGATTATATAAAATACTAGCTGTAACCGGCACGCTTTTCTGCGCCCAGTAAAAATTATTTTCATTACACAATATATTCTAATCCTTCTCGACTCCAAGCACTTCTTTACTTCTTTCAGCAATTTCAAAACCGATAAATCAAAAAACTTTATTATATCTTTTAAACTATGAAACTTTATTCTCTTTTCTTAACTTGATTACTTCATCCGATCCCATTAACATGTACACCAAATTTCATCAATGTACTTCAAATGTATGCAAAGATATGTTGAATTTTGTTTACCGCTTGTATGGGGGGTGGGGCATAGCCCCCTCCGATTTTGACCAAACTTTACTCGAACACTCTCCTGAATGAACTGAAGTTCGCCTGTAAATTTCAGCTCAATCGGTTAGATGGTTAGCTTCCTATAAGGAACATACATACATGCATAGTCAGATATATACAAGATTAGTTTTTATACATATAGATATATATAGCCTTCCTCGTTAAATGTACTATCTAATACTGAAAGAATTTTTCAAATCGGACTAGCGGTTCCTGAGATTAGCGCGTTCAAGCAAACAAACAAACAAACTCTTCAGCTTTATAATATTAGTATAGATAAAAAGTTAAACTTGATCATTGAATAAAAAGAATATGGGAAAGCCCTACTTACAAATATATAAGAAAATAGGACATGTCGAACTTAAGTTTGATCCCTCGAAATTATATTTCAAAAAGTGAAAGACATAGGTTCAAGAGATAGTTTTGAGATATTAATATAACTTAGATCAATTATTTACTAGGCTTATTTCTGAAGCTGCCAAAAATACGTATATCCTTAGGTTTCAAATTATTTATATAATCCTGGATAAAAGAATTTATTTTAGACGATGGCAAACAAATATTGAAAATTATACAAATATAACAAAATTATGAATATAAACCATAATATCACGATTACGACAGGGTAGTCGATTCGATTGCATTGCTTCTCTATTTTCGATATTCGTCAAGAAAGTATTTTGTTATTCTGTGAGCGAGAAATGGGTAAAGGAATCGAAGAAATACCAGCTACACCGAATATATTCTAAATATTCGGTGTACCATAATTAAAAAAAAATTTAAATTATTAAAGTATTTATTTATTTAGTTAAGAACTAATTTAATAATTACAAATTATAAATTAGTTAAATATATGAGCAATAGCAACGAGGGTCTTCAGCTTGATATGCTTATCAATAATTTTGAAGTAAATTACATTAAATAAATGAAATAAATACGTACTACGTATGTTTATCGCTGATCTTGATTTAAGGCATCAAATTAATCGCAGGCAATAGTTGAAAACATTTCAGATATGTAGGATGCCGCTTCATTTCTATTTGCTGCGTTTCTCATCAATCAGTTCAAAATAAGAATGACACGAATAAAGTCTCTAACACATACTTTAACTTTCAATAAAACATTATATTATTTCAATATAATAGCTGAGAAAACTTAAGGGCATTGTGATTCACGTGTCGACCCTCAAAGGAAAGTTCAAAAGTCAGAAAGTTCTCATTCCGAGAAGTTCCATGATCCCAAACAAAATGACATTTGACTTTAAACAAACAGAATTTACGATACGTCTTGCATATGCCCGAATCTAGTAAATGAATGTTCACGTTATCGGCAAACCAACCTCTTCGTTCGTTCTCGCACCTGACAACAGAACGAAAAATGTTGTATATCATCGAGTGCACCTATACAGAAAATAGTTTAATAAAAAGTAGTACATATAACAATATTACGCGAACTATTTCGATTGGCTTCCATAAAACAAATGCCTTGCTGCGACCTGAATTATTAACTCTGTGACGGTACCAATTTTGCCATATCAGCTATTATATTATAAAAAAGGATAAAAGGTTATAAAGTTTTAATTTTGTTTCATGATTTATTTATTATTGTCAAGTCCTTGAGATTTAATATGCAATTTTAATTTTTATTGCTGCAGCATTGATCTTTGGGTCCATTCTTGCAAGCGCATTTGCAGTCCTGATTGCAGGCGCAATTGTCGCCGCACTTGTTGCCGGTGCACTGGCAGTCTACAATTATTTAAATTAGTTTGTTAGGAATTAATTTATTTTAAATTATTTATAAATTCCACTTACTATTTCCGCAACCTTTGCAAGCCATTTTTGTTTATATTTTATTGGTATTAGAGATCCAAAAGTATCTTTAGTAGTTGTCTGGTAGACTGTTGCCTCTTACTAAATTCTGCTCATATTTATATTGATAAAGTATTCATTATATTTTGTGGCTGAGTAGAAGATCCACCTTATCACACAAACTCGTGTGCAAAAGTCGTGCGCAGCATAAGTTCTTATCAATAATTGTTTACAAATAACGTACACAAATGACCATGAAGCGATTCATACATTTCAATGCAATTGCACGCGACTTTATAGTTAAAAATAAATTATAATTAATTTTGTACTGTTACATATTAACGTCCCTTATAAAAATAGTCCTCTTGCTTTCTTTTCTCAGATATCTTTGTAAAATTTGACATATGTAAGATCAGGTGATCATTTTTAATTAATTTTAATTAATTAAAAGTTTAATCTATAAATACATTAATAAACTTATATAAAAGTATCGCGTGCAATTGCATTTGAATCTATTAAACGCCCCAACGATCGATGTGTTAACAGCTTGTTTATGAATTTATGCTACGCACGACTTTTGCACACGAGTTGATAAGCATGAAGTGTGATTTCATTCAGTACTACTCAGTGATAGAAACCTATGAAGTCTTTATCGATATAAATATGAGGCATGTCTAGTAGAAGGCAACAGTCTACCAGACAACTATTCAAGATACTCTTCGATCTTCAAAACCAATAAAATATAAACAAAAATGGCTTGCAAAGGTTGCGGAAATAGTAAGTGAAATATATAATTTATATAAATTACTTAAAGTATTAACGAATTAATTTAAATAATTGTAGACTGCCAGTGCACCGGCAACAAGTGCGGCGACAATTGCGCCTGCAATCAGGACTGCAAATGCGCTTGCAAGAATGGAACCAAGGATCAGTGCTGCAACAAACATTAAATGTTATTTATTTTGAGATGATTTTAAATAATTTAAACGAAATTAAAATAAAATTTGAATGACTTTTAATAGACAGCTGTCGATGATATTAACGATATTTTACATTTGAAAGTATCAACCATAACAAACTGGTAGTGCAATCATTTGCCAAACTTCGGAAACTTATTTGTACACATTAAATTAACACAGTTAATCTTTAAAGGTTTGTTTGATTTACTTGAGAGTGGAGTATGCTTTGAGAGTTTTGTACTAAAGCTGAGCTGATCTCGTCAGAAATAGAATTTGTTGTACAGTGTTTTGCTTCGAATACGTCAGCAACGATATATGCTTTTTTTCTGGACTGTTTTTTTCCTGTTTCTTGTATAGATTTTACAACCGCCTGTAAGAGTTGAGTTTTGTTTTAAACAGCAGAATATACATATGCCACAATAAACTGTAAACCCCGGACGGAATTTTCATGATTTATGGTATATATTAAATTTTTGAATCTTGGCCTTCTTCTCCAAGCTTACTTTGATTTTATTAAGATTAGTTTTAAATGGTGCCAGCCAATTTATTACAGACCCATATCAAAATAATGGTCCATGTAACCATTTAACAACAAACAATTGTCGAAAAATCTTTTGATGAATGTTTCTCTTGAAAGAAAATTTGCGGTATTCTCGCTAAATCTGGCATGTCTTCATTGGGCTAAAGATGTGTTCCATTGAGTTTTAGTTACTCGGTTTGTGTATTCAATAAAGAACAATTTCAGAATCAGTCAACAAGAATTTTGCACATAATAATTCGAATGTCACCTTATTTTAGAAGCTTAAATAATTGTAAGAATTTCTTGGTTTACTGGAATTCTCCATCGGTTTGTTTTGATTATTCAAAATTTACAAGTATTAATAATGTAGTCTTAATATAGATCAAACTTTCTGCTACCTTAATATGGCAACTTAATCTAGTTTTATATTGGAAACAGAAGGATTAGGCTTAAATACTAAATAACAAATAAGTAAAAACATTACATTATAAAGAACATATATATGTTCTATCACTAATACATTTATAGTAGGGCTCTACTGGGAAGGTTCTTTGGATGACACCGTTTAAGTCTTCTTTTTTTTTTTGCTGTGGAACATTTGTTCCACGTTCAGTCGTCGAGCCAGCGGATTCGGGTGGCATCCAAGGCGTTCCATATTTCTCCTCGCTTGTGCCTGGATGACGTCGCCAACTGTAGGGACTCCTAGGTCCCTTTCGATGTCCCTGGTGCGCATGTAGCGTTAAGTATTGCACATCGTTCTTAGAACTTTGCTTTGAGCGTTTCGGATTTTGTTCAGGTGGGACTTAGCGTCAATTTGTTGGACAGTGATAGCCTATTTCTTGGAGCCAGCAGCCACGCCATTTTCCTAGCTTTGGATAACACTGTTTCCTGCACCATTGTGAAGTGTCTCGCAAACGTAAGCCTTCTGTCGGGTATTACGCCTAGGTATTTATGAGCAGATACATGCTTCAATGTAGAACAAAGCAACACAACTCCAGGGCAAGAGCTTATTTTTGTTGCAAATTTAACATTTGCACATTTTGTAACATTTATGCCTATATTTCATTTTAAGGCCGCAAACTGCTGTGGCAATACCTATATCAGGGCTTCTTGCCAGCACAGCAGTGTCGTCCGCATAGATAGCAATAAGAATATAGTTTTCATCAACTGCCGTGACTAAGGTAGCTCTAGGCATGTCTGCTGTATATAATGTGTATAACGTTGGAACTAAAACGGTGCCCTGGGGTACTCCCGCCTAGATGCACCTCTTTTTCGACTTTGCACCATCAGCATTAACATTAAATGTCCTCTCCTTTAAGAAGCTTCTTATGAGCTCAACCAAGAGGGGCTAGAAAGCTCTTTAGTTTGTCACACCCATGAATATCCATGAACGCAGCCACAGAATATTGCTTATGTTCCATCGGTTCAAGAGCGAAGTTGATAACACAGTGAAGTTGTGCCGGAGTGATGTGAGTTTTACGAAATCCTAACTTAATTCTCTGGGTAAGGCTTTCTAGATGCAGAATTCGGCTTAAAGGAGACTAAGCGGCCTATATGAGTCAACTTCGGTATACTGCTTTTCTGTATTAGGGGTCATAGTAATGAGAGCAAATTTCCACACTTTTGAAAAATATCCCCGTCTTAGGATGCTATTAAACTGCAAGACTATAAATAACAATGCTTTGTTTGTGAGGAGTATTGATGTTTTGTTGACCAGAAGATCTTCACCTGGTGATTTTTTAGCCTACAACTACTTTATCTGCTGCAGAGTGAGAGGATTTTTCGGCAGGGACATTTGATGAGGAGACTTCAGCTGTGCTTTAACCAACACTCTCGTTTCACCTGATCTTAGATAAAATAGTACAAATCTTCTCTTCAAACCATCGGAAAATACCTCCACCTTCTCCTGACTAAAATAGCACCAGCAGCCTGCAGAATCCTTGATTGGAACTTTCGATATAGCCTGTTTTTTTAAAAACGACTCGTAAGCATTCAGAAAGAGTAGTTCGACGATACATTAGGATCAGCACTGGCCAAAATGTTGTCAATTTGAGCTTCTTTCTTCCTATCGAGAGCTTTTGGAAGGCACGTTCGTCATCCATTGTGGCATACTCTCGTCTAACGCTCATTTTCAGACATAAAAGTGCAGAAACTGTTGGAGGTTGTTGAACCGTCCGAAAGTTAGTAGAACATTGAGTCTGCAGAGTAGCAAATTTCGCAAAAAAAAAAAATCTGAGGCGTACGGGACTGCGTTATATGAGTGGAACGTTGGGTCTTCAGTGGAAATTACTTAGCAGGTCGAGTTTGCTATGAATTCTAGCAGTCGTTTTTCTCAGGAGCATGTCCTTATGTTACCCTTCCAAGGGTGTTTTGCGTCGAAATAACCGCCTGCAATATATCTGTTTCCGAGAGTAACAAATAACTGCTTAAAATCCGAGCTTGACCAAGCATTCTGAGGTGGAAATCTCTATTGCTGATATGCCTTTTGATTGTTGCGTGATTTAAATTTATCAAATTCTTTCTGTATGCATTCCACTTAGCCCACCGCGGGCCTTGAATTGTATCATCTCAGTCTAGTTTACAATGTGATAGTTCTTATATTTTTGCATTACTCAAATATTTTTTCAGCAATTAATAACCCAAATTATATATACTTCATAAATGTGCATGACATGCTTGTATATAAAAGATTGAAGTTACTTGTCCACTTCTCAATTAAGGAGTCGCAAGTAAATTAAGTGTCCAATTTTACAATTGAACTTCATAACAATCTCAACATTCTGCCAATTAATAATTGTGGCAACTGAAAATGCAAGAAAGCGTAAGACTTCAGTTTGTATTTGGTGCAACTATATGTTCCATTTTTTTTTTATATGCTTCAATTGTTGTTTTTATTTGTAATTGTTGTTCTGTTGTTTTGGTTGCGTTGCTTGTGGCCTGTGGCACATAGCTTGGTCCTTGCCATTATTCCGCCCTTGTCTGCCTTATGTCATTTACACTCATCGTCGTCGTAACTTGCCGCAAAATGACTTGTTTCCGTTTCCGTTGGCTTGCGGCGCCATTTTTCCTTGTATAACTTGAGTGTCCGTCTGTCTGTCTGTCTGTCGGTCTGTTTGTCTGTCTGTCTGTCTGGTTGGTTTGTTGGCTTTCACACTGCTTGCCACGCTGATAGATGCCATTAAGACCTACACTTAAGCATAAGTTTCCCACTTGGCTTAAGCAGAAACGACTGACTATCTCTGTGCGTACGCTTAAATTGATGACAGTACGGACGGTGCCGGGGCGGTACGTGTAGTATAGTGTAGCCAATGCCGCACCGCACGCAGCAATTAAAGCCAATTATGCTGAAATAATTGTTTTAAGCAGATTTTTTTTCTTCTTTGTTTGACTTTCCACTTCAGCTTTTCTTGGTTCCTTCAGCCAAGGGAGAAGCTTATTGAAAAGCGTAGATTTCTTGTGCACAGTTTTTAGTTGTTGTTTTTTGTGTGTTTTTCCCTTGAGGCAATTTTCCGGCTTTTTACTTATGGTAAAAGTCAGAAATTAATGCTTGAATTTAAATGGTATTAGTGTACTTTGCGTTTCTTTTTGGTTTCCTTTTTTTTTTTTTGGCCCCACTCAAATTAATGAGCTATCAAATTTTTCTGTGTTGTTGTCATTTCAATTTTCTGTAAGAAGGTTTTTTTTTTTTAATTTTATCTAAGTTGATATAAGCTTAAATATATAAGATAATAAGAACTTGTAAGCCAATCTCATTCGTTCCCAAGAGTGCACAAACATTTTGCTCTTTCATTTGTTCGTTCGTTCATTCGTTTGCCAAATAAAGAAAAGCCACAAATGCTCGTTAAAGTAATTTGTCGCATTTTGTAATTAAAAAGTTTCAAATGAATGTGTAATACCATAAAATGTGCGCAATACACAAAACAATACGCATACTTTAAAACAATTATCACAGTTGCAAATACAAATGAACGTACAGCAAGGCAAACGGACGGAAGGACAGGCACACGGACATAGAGAACCACCCACCCAGAGGATGTGCTGCTCATAGACAATTTCATTTACTAGCTGAAAACAATGAAATGAGAAAAAAGAAAACGATTGTAATTTGTATTTTTTTAAATGCGATATTTTAATACCCTTCATAGATGACATTAAATTTAATTTTTATTTTGGGTTGGAGAGCTTCTGCTCATCAAGAAGTAGCTGGCATTTTCAAAAATGTCTCAGTTAAATTTAACATTCCACCTGTTGACCCATTTACTGTCTTATACTCATGATCTAAAGAGAGCATCATATAAGATAGCATCATTAGCTTATGATACAATCATCATTTTGTATGGCGAGATGAACGTCCTAGGTGAGGTGAGAAGTAACCTCCTTGGGCATGAAAAAATTGTTGCTTAAAGTTTTTTTTTCATTTTATTCAATGTACACAGATACACTTATCCAGCGGCTTTCCAACTTTTTGATTCCGTCTAAAAAGTAATTTTTCGGAAGGTCAGCAAAATACTCATCCGCAGAGCTAATAGTCTGAAGTAACTAAACCGGGCGATTAAGGTGGATATGAAGCAATTGGAGCCCTAAATCGTTGATTTTAGCCATGGTTGCGATACTCTTGTGTGCCGGCATATTGTCTCGCAACAACAAAATTTTTTTTGGTCAGGAGTCAGAATTTTCTTGTGGCATATGCTAGCTCGCGCACCTTCATTTTACGGTCAGCCAGCACCATTTGATGTAACCGTATCGAAGGTCCTGCCGCTGCGGACATGGTCTGCATTGAAGTTTCGGCTACAGAAATGTGACGCCTCTATGGAGCGCGATGTGCATTCTTGAATTTGAATAAAAGTCCTCTATAAAAAATATTATCTGTTTATTAATTATTTATTAAAAAAATGATAAAATTCATTTCAGATACCTCACATCTAAACAGAACTCGGTAATTTGAATTTTTTTTATTTCTTAAAAGTTTCCTATTTTGTTTATTCTGTTTTTATTATTCTGGCGGCGAAGTCTTCATAATAACTCTTCTTTTTCTCAGGCGCTCTATGTAATCCATGATCTGACGATTAATTACATTTCTAATTTTTGGAACTTTTTGGACGTTTTCTATGCTTAAAGTTCGTGTGAAATACTGCGGAGGATGTTTGCCTGGAGTACTCTTATTCTATTTAAATAACTTTTGGCTGCGTTGCCAAATGCTTGTATTTCATATAGCCAGGCTGGCGCGATTATGGCCTTATAAATATTAACATTGTTTTTTAAGGATAATTAGTTTTTGCCATTGATGAGCCAGCTTAATTTGTTAATCCTGGCTCAGAGCAATCTTACCAAGGTGATCATGTGCTTGCTGAGCGTGGTCGAGGTTTTTGTGTCCGGAACAATGGTTCAGCAGTTGATCTTGGAGGAAGTTGATCTGCGGACAGTCATCCAATCGCAGAATGTGAGTGACGCTAGCACATTTGCTCAGGTTGATACATAAATTGCATTTCTTTGTCCACTGTCCGAAATCATGCAAATACAATTGCAGTGCAACAGCGGTATTGTAGATGCATATATCTCTGAACGGGACAGCTGAGTCGTCGGCAAATATGGCTTATATAAGAGCTTGTGGTTCATCCATAGGTGTTCAAGGGAAGGCATGTCGTGTTTGAAGAACGTGTACAGCGTACGACGCAGTACACTTCCCCAACTTGACTAAACCCTACTCCATCCAGAACAAAAGAAAAGTGTCGCACTCTTTAATGATACGATAAACCTTTGTTCGGGAGACTGACTGATCTTTGTTTAATTTTTGGATAGCTTTCCAACAAGACTAAAAATTATCTCAAGCAATTCGATTTTGTATGACATTGCTAAAGCGAATCTTGGCTTGGTAGAAACTATCTACTAACTACTACATATCCAACACTAATTGTGAGTACAAGCTTCCAGCTAAAGCCATCATATACAGAAGCTATTTATTTTTATAGGGTATGAATAAAACAAAGCAAACGTAAAATATGCATAAAAGTCACTTTGGGCATTTTTATTTTTTGCATATTCCAATGTCCCCTATCTTTTTTTCTCTCTCTCGGACTCCAGCAACCGCACGCTGTCCATCTGGCTCTTTCTCTATGCCTGCACAATTAAATTTATTGTTTTTGTAATACAAGATATTATTGTTGTTGTTGGTGTAGTTGGTGCATATATGTTCGTCCAGTTTATTGCTGCACTTCTGTTTCCTGAGTCCTTTATTCAGACCACTGTCATACGTGTGCAGTTGGTTTTTTTGGTGTTTGTGGTTTGGCTCCACATAGCTCCATCTGGAGGGTTGGAACTAAAGTTTGTGTTGTCTATTATCTATTATAACAACTATTTTTAAAGTGATTTAGAGTGATCTGTTTTTTTAGATTACGCAAAAACTTGAATATTTTATGGTTAACCTACATCAAACACTTTTTCAAAGTTATCAGAAAATTCCTTTTGAGTTGAATTTCGACATTTTGGTCCGTCTGTCTGCATTTAATGCAAGCTGTCAATTTTTATCAAACACATACTTAGTGATGCAGATTGATTGATATTTTTACCTTTGAGCGTACTTCAAACTTATTTTAAAACTACCCGCCGTTATCAGATGGATTACTTCTGTATATACCCTCGCATATTTAACTACATTTACGTACTTGTTTGTTGTTTATGCAATTTTATATGCATATGTGTTGGTCAATGGTGTACTTGAGTGTGTGTGTGAGGCTAAGTTAGTATTGGTTTTATTGTTGAGCCACATAATTAATTGTCATTGTTTGCTCATTGTTGAATAATTAGAAACAACATTTTATGCAATTAATCACAATGAAGAATTTTATTCTTTTATTTTAAAAATACTGCACATTTTTCAAGGATATTTAATAGAAAATCTAAATTAAATACAATTGCTTTGAAGGAAGGCACTATTGTAAAATTAAACTTAATTAAAACTTAGCAAGCAAAGACAGATTTGCGTTTAGTAGTCCAATCTGGATCTGCATGCAATATGTTATATTGTTTATATTATATTCTTCCATACATTTACACACACTTTATATACCCGTGTACCCAATAGATACAGGGCTTAAAAAATTTAGTGTACTATTCGATTACTGCATACGCTGATATGCTCTTATTAGTTTTTCCCTATTTCTTGGCACCAATAATATCTTCAATAGTTTTTACTTCCTCTGAAGCCTTCTATATATACTCGTGTTCTCCTGATCGATATAATTATTTTTGATATTATTATTAGGCACGGCGACATTTGCAGATCTCTTGCACCCTGACCGTAGTATCTACCTACATTACTTCATCAAGCCTGGCCGCCATGAAAAAGCCACGAGATTTTTACGATTAAGTGCATGCACCGCTCTTTCTGGCAATAGGCAATTAATAAAATACTTTTGACTGGTTAGGGTTAAAGCTGAACAATCCTTAAATTATGCTACAGAAAGGATCGATTAAATTTTTAGCAAAGTTGATATTTAGTCCAACTTTGGAGCCTCAAGATCGTGTGATGTTCATGCCCATTTCAATTTGATTACAAATTCCCTTTGCAGATCATTACTATATCATCAGTGTAACCTTGGCTTTCGATACCGTTTTCTGTTAGGGAGTCTTATAGTTAATTTAGAACAGGGCTCCACAGCAGAAGGGATAGTACTCACATCTGTGGACATCTTTTTGCAGTAATGACCGTAAGACTTTTTCCGGATAGATTATTCACAACTGTCTTCGAGCTTAGCAGTTATATTAACCAACTTGTAAGACTAGTATCTTCTTCCTACGTGTTGAGAGGGCTTGCCTTGGGAAAGGCACTCACGCATATTTGTTACTTTCTGCTCACCAGATAGGTCGCTCGGCTTGATCGACTAGGTGTTTAGTAAACTCCTCCGCCTGTTCCAGATCTGCCTCACACCATATACCGTTGGCATCGGCCAGTGGCGACAAATGGTCGGAGCTTAGCTCAACGACAGCCTGTATGTCGGCATGGATACCTAAAATGCCTTTCGTCAGAGCGAAGTCCATGCAGCTTGGGGTGCCTCTCCTACAATAAGAATATCTCGTTGGGCCGCCCGTTGCCAAAGTGTTCACATCTGTATTAGGGCTAGTTCCACTAGTACTCTTTGGTTATTTCTACCCGCTCCCCAGGTCTTACAGGAAAGTGCATCAGAGTAGACCTAACCATGATCGATGCTCTTCCTCTGACGTTGCCCTCACTTGGGTCAAGGTAGGCCTCGTCACTTCGCAGTCACCTCTCGCTAAGCAGAACGACATCCACCTCGTGTCTCACGAAGCACTCAAGCTCCGGAATCTTAGTGAATACGCCATCGGCGTTCTACATAAGGATACGCAACGGCATTACTTTAGGCGTCTGCTGCGCTTGGAGTGCAGTGAGCAAGTTGAGAATTTGCTCCTGCTGCTGTGTCTGTTGCTGCTGCAGCGTCATCATCATAATGTCCATCTGTTTTTCTTGAACTATGCGAAGAGAATTGATGTCGTTTAGCGACCGCAGTATGGCTTCAATGCTGTTGCCATCTAGTACCGAGTGCTGTGCTGCGTCACGAGTGCCTCGGAGACTCGCGCTTCCGTCACTGCGCTGTCTTTGCCTGTGGTGATGCAGCTTCTGTTGTTGCAGTTGTTGTTGCTGTTGCTGCTTGAGTTGCTCGACCCCTCTTGCTATATCAGCATAAGACATGGCATGCCAGCTATGCAACTTCGAGATGTTTTTTGGGTATAATGCTTTACATAATCTACATATGGATTTCAGTACTGAGCTGAAAGAGGGTCACTACTTGATACTTGTCATGCGTATTGGAAACAATTTTTCCGATGCAATCTATCTTTGGGGTCTAGCTTAAAGAACTTATATCAATATATGCAAATGCTACAAAAAAGGTTCTGTAGACAATTGCGTAACAAAGTTCTTTTATAGTAATGGATTGGATTAACTTACGTAGTAGTTGTGACCTTTAACACTTGCTATAAATGGCTCAAAAGAATCCACCCAAAGAAAAATTAGTCAATTATCAAAATATTATTTTAACTGATTATTTAATTAGAATAAATACGTATTCAAAAGCATCAAATATAATTGAAATAAATATTTACGGCATATTCGAAATGTGATTCGTCGCTCTTAGCTCAGTTGTATATATTTTCCACTTCGTAGATATTCTTAAAGACTTAGATATTGAAACCAGCATCACGCATGCACTGCTTGTGAGCCTCGATTAGTTTGGTACACTTAGCTTCACCATTTTCCAAAATGCATTGATCACGTTCACGTTTAGTTTCGGGACAGGCACAGCAAGCTTTGCACATGGGTTTGGCATCACCACCGGCAGCCTCATCAATTGCTTCCGATCCGATTCCGCCAACGCTGGTGGACGGCGGTGTTACCTGCTTGAGTTGTGCGTTGCCCATTGGTGATGTCCTGCTATTCAATTGATTGATTTAACACGCAGTGTTTGGGATACTGCTTAGGTTTATAACTAGAAATGTGTTTTCAGTTCGGGATTGTTGTTTTCCTTATGAATTAATAAACTTTTCTGATGTGATTTTGTCAACAGTTCACAAAAAGGAAAATTCAAATAGCTTGCTTAGATTTTGTAGTTTTTTTTTAGGCCCTGTACCGAAGGTACAAGAGCCTATTGGGTTTGTGCAAATGTATGTAACAGGTAGAAATAATGGTCGGAGACCCCCAAAGTTACCCCCATTATGGTCAGGAGTGATAGAGGAGTCGATATAGCCATGTCCGTCTGTCCGTCCGTCCGTCTGTTCGTCTGTATGAACGAAAGGATCTCGGAAACGGTAATAGATAGAGACTTCGTGTTTTTTGCATTCGTCTGAGGACTGCTCCGGAATTTCACAAGTTTATTTTGAAATTTTGCCCCTCCCCCCCCTTCTCCATAAAATCACCACCAAGGAGAAATATTTCTTCGGCACAAAAAAAATTGAGTATACCAGTATAAAGTTAACGTCCCTCTTAGTCAAAATCCAAAAAGTTCATCAAAATCGGATTATAAATAACGATTTTATAACCAATTGAAGTTGAATGACCCCCCTTTTCTTTCATTCATATTCGCGCAGTGAGAAGTGGTCATGTGTTTGGTCATATGCTCGGGAAACGTTTAATGTGTTTGTTAGGAGACCTGAACTGGTACAGGGCCTCTTACAGTCGGTTACGCCCGACTGAAATTTCCTTACTTGTTTTTTACTGTGCACGGCGTCAAAAATTTTTCATTAAAAAATTTTTTTTTTTATTTTTAAATAATATTTAGGAATAAATCTTTAATTTTAGAATATTTGATTTATCATGGAATTCTAAGATTTTTAACTAATCCGGATCTACTTCAATATTTCACATGCATCGTTATTTGATCGTTCGTGAAAGTCATTCGCGAATGAATTTGTCGAAAAACTATCGTAAAACTTTCGTTGGCGATAGTTTTAGCAATCATTTTGATCACTTGCTATTGTTATTTTATATTTGTAGTCTTATCAAGAAAAGCAGTGATCCAGTGAGTCGTGTGAAATGTTATTTTGCATTAGTCAGATATGATTATTCATAAATTAAAGTCGTGTGCAAACAAACTTTTATTGTTGATAAGAATATGTGCTGCACACGTCATTTGCACACGATTTGATAAGACTCATACATATATGTACATATTATGTACGACTAAGTCAATTCCACTCGGCACTTATCAACAATGTTTATCAACAAAGAAGGCGCGTCAATTATTTTGTTGTATATATAAGAGTGTCAGTGGAACCGAAACAGCAGTCAAACAGAGTACTATTGTACGATAATACAAAGCTTTTTTTTTATATCTAAAGGCAGCAAATAAACTAAATAAAATGGCTTGCAAGGGTTGTGGAAATAGTAAGCATAACTATTTAATATTTATAATTTTTTTTAATAAATTTAATATATTGTCTAAAATTTATAGACTGCCAGTGCACCGGCAACCAGTGCGGTGACAATTGCGCCTGCAATCAGGACTGCAAATGCGTTTGCAAGAATGGACCCAAGGATCAGTGCTGCAGCAAGAAGAATTAAATGCTAATATTATTATATAAATAAAAAATGACTGATTAATATATGGAAAATATGAAAAAAAAAAGTTCAAAACGCTTAATTTTTTTATTGATCTTATGAACAATCCATAGCTATGATACAAAAAAAAACAAATGTATTTCGGATCAGTTTTTATACAGTTTGAAGTCTCTAATAAGATTAATGAGCAAGAATTGCTCTAAATTAGGTAGAGCTGGATGGATTGCTCGGACCGGAACTGATCCTACAACTTCCATGTTAGGACCTAGCATATATCTGATTTATCATTGACTACTTTTAAACAAGTAAGGAAATTACAGTCGGGCGTAACCTACTGTAAGAGGCCCTGTACCAGTTCAGCTCGCCTAACAAACACATTAAATGTTTCCCGAGCTTATGACCAAACGCATGACCATTTCTCACTTTGCAAATATGAATGAAAAGAAAAGGGGGGTTAGTCAAATTCAATTGCTTATAAAATCGTCATTTATTATCCGATTTTGATGAACTTTTTGGATTTTGGCTAAGAGAGGCGTTATCTTTATATTGGTGTACTCAATTTTTTTTGTGCCGAAGAAATTTTTAGCCTTGGGGGTGATTTTTTGGGGAAGGGGGAGAAGGGGCAAAATAAACTTGTAAAATTCCGGAGCAGTCCTAGTCGAATGCAAAAAACACGAAGTCTCTATCTATTACCGTTTCCGAGATCCTTTCGTTCATACAGACGGACAGACGGACGGACGGACATGGCTATATCGACTCCTCTATCACTCCTGACCATAATGGGGGTAACTTTGGGGGTCTCCGACCATTATTTCTACCTGTTACATACATTTGCAGAAAACTAATAGGCTCTTGTACCTTCGGTACAGGGCCTAAAAAGACACATCGAAAAGCAAATATTATGCAGCATTATAAGCCAATGAAATCAAGAGCAACCATTCTCATTTTAAGAAAAAAAATATTATGCCATATGATGACATCGCTGGCTCATATTTCAATGAATGAATGATGAATGAATGCTATGGTAAAACTGAATGAATTTTTTTTCGAATTTCTTTTTCAATATTCTCTAGATTTGGTGCCCTTATATTAGTATTAGTGCCTACACTGAAGATATGGGATACTTTTAAGACACTGTTTTTATACGCTGTACCTGTAGGAAAATATATTTTAAACATTTATCATCAATTTCAGATGTCGAGTCTTTATAGACGTCTCCTTTTGTCTTTCTATCTGACTCTCCGTTTGAACAATATGAACTTGGGAGTATAAGATGTAAAGGGTCTCAGTTTGAACATTTAGGTTCTTCGATTCCAGCATCAGATAGCAACCAAACAAAAACGGTGCCTCTTTAGCTAGAAACGCCAAATTTTATTATATCATAGAAATATATTCTCCGCAAAAGCAGATCATAAAAAAACATTCGATTTTAATTTTTATTTAGTACACATGTTCGCCAGATAGTTTGACATGATTATCAAATTCGAATTATAAGTTTGTTTTTAATTGTTTTTGTTTTTATTTGGTTGGTGATCATTTGCTATATTTTATATCTGAGGGAATTACTTTGAAGGAGATGAAGGAGATTTTTTTTGTATGAAAAAATATTTTGTTGTTATTAACTCTGCTAGAAATGCCAAAATTTGGTATATTTTACATCAGTTCTGGTTGAACGTCTGAACATTAAGTACTTGAAGTCCATAAAAGATAAAGCCTTCAAGTTTGAATACGTGCGATCCTTCCCTTCTTTAAGAGATAGTACATATAAAAACCGACCAAAGCATTCCGATTTTTTTTTATGAAAATATAGTTTTTAATGTTATTTCAGCTAAAAGTGCCAAATTTGCCATATCAAATAGAAAGCGTAGCTCCCATACAAATCGGTTCGCGTTTCTGGTTTTTTGTATAAAAAACATTTTTTTTCTTATTTAGTTTATTGTGGAACGACAAATTTGTTGTATTTTACTCTAATTCCAACAACACTTTTCAACCCATATAGCAATATTTCGCCCATATAAATGTAAAGTTAATTGAGGGTATAGGATATCTCAAAGTCATATAGCTAAATTCCGGTATTGAAGCTTTATTTTAGTCTTAAGCCCATGTAGTAACTGAATTGATGACTGAATTGATGATGTCCCGCGAAATAAGTTTTCATTTAGTTTAATATAAACTCGAAATTCGATATCGTGGCTTGAAGAGGAATGTGGATAGTATTAGAGTTTTTTTTGATTGTTTTTTGTTTCTCTTATACCCAATTTTTAGACGATATATTTTTTTTTAGGCCCTGTAACAAGAGCCTATTGGTTTTGTGCAAATGTATGTAACAGGTAGAAAAAACGGTCGGAGACCCCTTAAAGTTACCCCCTATTATGGTCAGGAGTGATAGAGGTGTCAATATAGCCATGTCCGTCTGTCCGTCCGTATGAACGAAAGGATCTCGGAAACGGTAAAAGATAGAAACTTCGTGCTTTTTGCATTCGACTAGGATTTCTCTGGAATTTTACAAGTTTATTTTAAAAATTTCACCCCAAGCCACTGCATCCATCTTTCTTGTTTCAAATATCAAGCTGCACTAATTATTAATTAAATGTTCATAGTTTTAATAGTTTCAGTCCCATTAAAACTGACGATTATTTTCTTGCGAAAAATCTTTAAAAATGTATGTCATGATTCATGCTGATTTAAAATAAAATTGATTTCGAATTGTTTTCCAATCATTACAAAATTATTTAATTTTTATTTCATTCCATACAAATTTCGTTTAATCCATAGTCTTAATTTTTGTTGCTGCAGCACTGATCCTTGGATCCATTTTTGCAAGCGCATTTGCAGTCCTGATTGCAGGCGCAATTGTCGCCGCACTTGTTGCCGGTGCACTGGCAGTCTAAAAATGGTTAAATTGATTTGTTAAATTTTGAATTATTTTATATGAATTATATTTTTCACTCACTATTTCCGCAACCTTTGCAAGCCATTTTTGTTTATATTTTATTGGTATGCAAGATCCAAAAGTATCTTTAGTAGTTGTCTGCTAGACTGTTGCCTCTTACTAAAGTCTGTTCATATTTATATTGATAAAGTATTCATGGGCCTTTGTGGCTGAGTTATACTGAGTAGAAGTTCCACCTTATCACACACAAACTCGTGTGCAAAAGTCGTGCGCAGCATAAGTTCTTATCAATAATTGTTTACAAAAGAAAAAGCTTGTACAACCAACTTTGAGAAGTTTCATACATTTAAATGCAATTGCACGCGACTTTATAGATAAAAATAAATTATAATTATTTTTGTACTGTTGCATATTAACGTCTCTTACATATATAGTCCTCTTGCTTTCTTTTCTCAGATATCTGTGTAAAACTTGACATATGTAAGATCAGGTGGTCACTTTTGTGTATACAATTACAATACGTTAATTAATTTTAATTAATTAAAAGTTTAATCTATAAATACATTAATAAACTTATATAAAAGTATCGCGTGCAATTGCATTTGAATCTATGAAACGTCCCAACGATCGATGTGTAAGCAGTTTGTATAAGAATTTATGCTGCGCACGACTTCTGCACACGAGTTGATAAGCATGAAGTGTGATTTCATTCAGTACTACTCAGAGATAAAGAAGTTTTTATAGATATAAATATGAGACATTTCTAGTAAGAGGCAACAGTCTACCAGACAAAAATTAAAGATACCTTTCGATCTTCAAAACCAATAAAATATTTAAAAAAATGGCTTGCAAGGGTTGCGGAAATAGTAAGTGAAAAATTATTTGATGTAAAATAATTCAAATCTTAACTAATTAATTTTGAATATTAGACTGCCAGTGCACCGGCAACAACTGCGGTGACAATTGCGCCTGCAATCAGGACTGCAAATGCGCATGCAAGAATGGACCCGAAGGATCAGTGCTGCAGCAACAAGAATTAAAATTATGAATTTAACGGACTTTGAAATGAGATAAAAATAAAATGATTTTTTTATTAAATGAAGAACAATTTAAATAAATAGATTTTCTTATAAACTAGTATGAAATTTTTAAAAATTTGTTTGGTCTATGCTAAGGAAATTAAGCGTAAGGCGTCAGTTTTGGTGGGACTGACATATTGATATTTTTTACTTATTTATAATATTGATGATTTGTTCATATATAATTTCAACTCAATTAAAAAAACATTGGAAACCATTTATAAACAAAGAAATTTGGTTCCACATGAACTGACTCCGAGCAATGCTGAACGCCGAAATAGTTTTCAGCACCGTATGATGACTAGTAATGAAAAATGTTTCCCCAATGATTGGCCAAATAAGAAGAACTCATAGAGACTCATATACAACTACACTAAATGTACATTTTAACGTTATTAACTGATATTGAGATATCTTTACATAGAAAGAAATATACTGAAATGTTTTTTGACTTGGATGGCTTATATTGTCGAACCAGCTGTAATAACTGAAGCGTTGATGGATATTGTATGTGCATGATTCCCCTGATAAGCGGCAATTTTACACATACTTTGAGGTCTCATGTAGACTGCGCTCAAATAACACATTTAACTTCATAGATCCTAAACAATAATAAAAATATATCACATCACACCGATTACTGACTACTGTGTCCAAAAGCTATTTTTTTTTACAAATTTATGACCTCCTCAGGTCAAACTGGCATAGACTACCACAAGAGGCGACCCAATTCATAAGCATAATAACATAAGTTTTAAAGCTGAACATCCAGGTCGATGGAATGCAAAAATAAGGTCGAATCAATGTTTTGTCTAATAAGCAGAGGTTGCCGCATTCAAGACTTTTGTATTCATATAGTCGACTCAGCTTTATACTCGAAATAATAATTTTACTCTACATGTAATCGGATATGTCTTAATTAATCTGAACGCTTTTAAACTTAGTTTTTATAGTCTTCACGTGAGAAGAATGGTCAAAAAATGTGTAAAGGATTGTATAAAATCGGTTCAAATAGTATACTCCGCACAACAAATAATTAATCAAATGATTATCAAAAATTTGCGAAATCTCATTTAATCTATGAACTGTCTGATCTAAATCTGACAAGACTATTATTGGCAACTAAAGGACATTTCAGAGAGATTATTACTATGTCGCCATATACTCAAGGACGAGTTTAGCAATTTATTAACCAACAATAAAAAATAGAGTAACAACACATCTTGGAAAATAAGCGAAAAACAAAAGTGATGTAGCAGAACATTTAGTGCATTAGGTATGGGCGCTTTCTGTGCCCTTTGATTTGTAGGAATGGGCGCATACAATGTCACGGTGAAGCATCTCGATGAAACTTTCTTTTGATTTTGTTCAAATAATTTTAGACAACATAATCTCGATCATTGCCGAGATTAAAGTAACTCAATTCAAGATTTAGACTGGGTTGTCTAATAAAACTGTTAAAGGTATTTCTTGGCTAGGCACTATATTTCAGATGAACCAAGTAATTGTGTTATTTTTAAGCCAATTAGTGAGATGTTGTCTCTAAAACTATTTGACTCAGATAAATATGCTTTTCAATATGAAACACAGGAATAATTGTATATGACAGTATGAAGTATTATTGAATGACTAAATGAATGGCCCTAGCCTTACAGTTTTCTCCACTAATGTGTGTCAAGGCACAGTGAGCTAGTGACTTTTCCAATAAATCGGCAGATCGTTTTTAAGTTAACCAAATGTAATATTTAGGATCGGGTTGTACTAAAACTAACATTTTTCTCTTTTAAAGCGCATGCATTTTATCACCGTTCCAGATTCAATTTTGTGTATTAATGTCAGAAGATTAGTTGTAAAAATCATTAATTCGTCACAGTTTTTATAGAAGTGGTAGGAGCAAAGGTCTCTTTGGTTTAACCTTACCCAAACTAAAGCAATTCCTACTCTAAAACTGTTTTTTTGGTAAATTAAAATATACTAAGTCTGATAAACTGGAAATCAAATCGAAAAACTTTTAATCGTTTTTTTATATTTTCTATTTAGTAATCAAACATCTAAGTATTAGTCCAATATAATTTTAGCATTATTGTATTCGAAGTCCATAAATCAATTCATAAAAATTATTTTTTAATTCTTTGTGCTGCAGCACTGTTCCTTGGGTCCATTCTTGCAAGCGCATTTGCAGTCCTGATTGCAAGCGCAATTGTCGCCGCACTTGTTGCCGGTGCACTGGCAGTCTACAATTGTTTAAATTAATTCGTTAATACTTTAAGTAATTTATATAAATTATATATTTCACTTACTATTTCCGCATCCTTTGCAAGTCATTTTTTGTTAAGTTTTTTTGCTATTGAAGTTCCAAGTGAATCTTTAAAAGTTGTCTGTTAGACTGTTGCCTGTTACTAAACTCTGCTCATATTTATATTGATAAAGTATTGATGGAACTTTGTCACTGAGTAGTAATACTTTTAATCTTATCAACTCGTGTGCAAAAGTCGTGCGCAGCATAAGTTCTTATCGAAAATTGTTTACAAAAGAAAAAAAACGTAAACAACAAACCTTGAACCGTTTCATACAATACTATTGCACCCGACTCTATAGATAAGAAAATAAACTTAACTATTATTATTGTAGTGTTACATATTTATCTCCAGCCTCCTAAATGGGAAACAAGACCACATATGCATTTTTTTCTCAGATATCTGTGTATAAAAATTGATATACATATATAAGAAATCGGACGATCACTTTTTCTCCAACCTATATAATTTATCGCTTTGTCAATATTTTTATCTATAAAATATATTAATAAAACAATATAAGCTGTCGTATGCAATTGAATCTAAAAAACAGCCCACCGAATGATGTGTAAACTGTTTGTATACAAGTTTATGCTGCACACGACTTTTGCACACGATTTGATAAGCATGGAGTGTGTTTGCATTCAGTAGTACTCAGTGACAAAGGCCCATGAGATACTTATCGATATAAATATGAGAACATTTTAGTAAGAGGCAACAGTCTACCAGACAACTATTAAAGATACTCTTGGATCTTCAATACCATTAAAAAATAAAAAAAAATGGCTTGCAAAGGTTGCGGAAATAGTAAGTGGAATTTATAAATAATTTAAAAATAAATTAATTCCTAACAAACTAATTTAAATAATTGTAGACTGCCAGTGCACCGGCAACAAGTGCGGTGACAATTGTGCCTGCAATCATGACTGCAAATGCGCTTGCAAGAATGGACCCAAGGATCAGTGCTGCAGCACAAAGAATTAATGGACTATGAGATTTGGCGGACTTTGAATACAAACAATAAAAAATGCAATGAGATGAAAACTAAAAATTTTTTTAATGAATGCTCGAGTTTTTTTTATTTTTTGCTTTATTGAGAAAAATTTGTTTCAACTTTGCAGTTGTGAGAAACCACAATGGATGTAAGGATAGCCAAACGGAGCCTTCTGTTCATTTGGCTATATGTCACGGGTGATAAAGCAAAATCCGTACTTCATTCAATTGACGATTTAATAAGTGTTTTAACAAAAGTAAATACATATTTTGAAAACTCACGAGAAAACTAAAAGCAGGCTCTTAACAACACCATGATTGCAGATATGATCAAGACGTATTTTAATACACTCCGCTCAATTTTTTTCAAACTTTACCCAATGTGTAAATAATTCTCAATAATTTTCGAAGACACGACCTTTAAGAATGTATCAAAAATTTTCATGGAGTAAGCCTCCGGGACGTTGGTATGATTCTGTTTAATGGCAACCAAATGTATGCTCACTTATTCCAAGTGCTGTACCACCTCTTTGATGCAGTGTGAACTAGCTTTATTGGACCAGCAGACATAATGTAAGGAATCAGTCGCTTTTTAATGTATTCGCCTTGATACATTTATTGAAAGGTTGTGATATTCAATTTAGAGCTATCACCAGCTACACCAAAACATTCTCAAACTATTTTTTTTCGAAAACTTAATGTTTGCTAATCTATTATTTACGTTAGATGTGTAAAAGATAAAATATGATTCATCATCGATTATCCAAAAGCATTTTGGGTATTTTCGATAAAGGGATGCCTAGAGTATGTGCTGCTGTTTTACCAGCGAAAGGCGGGTATTTTGAGAAATCAAAAATATAAAGTAATAATGCAAAGTATCTGTAAAAAGATTTTGGTAAAATGTTTTGCAAATAATGAGGTGTACCCAAACTTTTGACCGGTAGTGTATAAGTCAGATGAACTATATCATAAGCCAAATATTGATGATGGTCGATACTAGATGCATCTGAAATATTGAAGTGTTATTCTATTTATAGATGCCAGTTCAAAAAAACTGACTCGCCCTAATACATATACTTCTTCTTTTCTTTGTTTCTGCAATATTGGGCTTCTTCCGACAACTGCCCTGTTGGTAGGCATTGATATTGAAATAAATTTTAACCATGAGCCAAAATTTTATGTACTTTGTGAGTAGGTTTTTCTCAGGATTCATTTCAACTAATAATTTCGTCAGTTTTTAAGACATAAACTTGAAACAAGTTTACGTTTTGTGCAAATTGCAGGTTTGCGCTATTAAATATTTCTGCTAAATTTACTTAAATTATTGCAGTTTTCTTTAAGACTGGCCAGTCTTCAGTGCGTGTGGACTTAGAAAAAAGAAGAAACTTCAGTAGGTATAGGAAACTGCACAAACTTTGTTTAAGAAATTAAATGCAATGACATTAAGTAATTTTTTAGCTATTAAGCTCTCATGAAAGTGCGTACACAGAACTCTATGATTACTTTTAATTGCTCAACTACAAACGACTACATTTGAATACTTCCAACCTACTTTTTTTTTTTTTTGCTATTAATATTTTAAATGCAATTGCGCTGAATAAAAAAAATTTATAACAATTTATGCTATGGGCTGAAAATTTCTACTCATAACTATTTTTAACATTTCAAGGCATTTAATTAAATTTCAATTCGAGTCATTATCATTGCTTAAGGCAGGCTACGGGGCGTTGGTGCAAGGCGGAAAAATTACTACTTAAAAGAAATTCAATAGTATTTTCATTAGCATACAAACTACTAATTTCCGTTTCGAATTCAACTGTCGAAATAAAAAAAAAAAAAACGCACATTCATTCATACATTCATGCAGTTGTTCGCTTAGTCGAGTACTATTCACAGATACACACACACATACATACTTGTACTTTGTCTATAATTTGAAAGGACTCGCGTTTTCGAACACAATTTTTTTATATTTTTTTTTTTTTTTTTGAAACTTTTACAAAGGATTTAATTAGTTTTTCTTTCATTTCTCATGCGCTGTAATTGCTTTTAACATTTATCAAGAGTTGATAGCCAGCAGAATTTTTTTTCTCTTCATTCGAACATCCGGAACTGCGAATGTATTCAAACAATAGTTTCATTTTAAGTGTTTCAATGTATTTGTTAATTTGTAATGAAATACTTTCAGCAGTCGACATTATTAACAGTTGTCGAACACCAGCTTTTCTATTCACCAGCTTTTCTATTTTCCGAGCGAAAAAAATTGTATCTTTTAGTTTGCAGCTAATTCAAAATGAATTCTAAACGAAATACAAAGCAGTTAATTCACAAATGAAATGCACAAAGCTCAAAAACAGAAATAGCAAAGGTGAAAATTGAAATGAAATGAAAAAATGCTAAAATATCTAAAGAAAGATACAAACACATAAAAGGATAAAATTCATTTCTTTTCGTATATTTATGCAACACTCTATTTATTTCCATTTTCTGCTGCTACTCAGATACAGTATCTAATATTCTGAGCTACACTATAAAGCAGAGTTTTGAACAAGTGTTAAGAGAGTTTGTCTGAGATAGTTGACTTTAATGGTTGACTATGGCTTTGGCATTGCCTTGGTGACAGAAAGCCAATTTATGTGCTTTGAGTGCGTTTTGTGACTCTTTTGCTTTGCTTTGCTTTGCTATTATTCTGTCTGTCTGTAAATTTATTTTGTTCTATTGGCAATGCAATTTATTTATTTATGCGCAGCAGATACATGCAACATATAACTTTGAGTGCGTTTGTGTCTGTGTATGTTTAAACATGAAACAATGACAATAGTCTGCAGTGCGCTTGTTAGACTACAAAACTATAATTTTCTTAACAGTCTGCGATGCTTTTCGAAGTCAGTGCACAATAAATCCAGTAAAACTGATTTAATTAGGGGTACTATTAGAAATTTTGGGTCCTATATATTCCTACATAGGGAATATATATATAAATATATAGTGACAGACCTTAAGTATGTATAATCTGGGCATCCACATCCACATCCACAGACATGTTAAGGATAACAAGTACATCTGTGCATCGGTTCATATGGCCGACGGTATAAACTACAATATTTAAGAGACTCCTAAAAAAGTGCCTTTATATGTAGAATTTATTAGTCCTTTTTCAGATATAGTAACCCAATGTCAAACCTATCTGAAATATATAAGATTTTGTAACAATTTTATATCCTGTTATCAAAGGGACATGGGCATAATAAGTTAATGCAAGTACATTTATGTAACAGATGGAATAAAAAAAAGCAGACCCCGGAACTTATAAATATTCTTGACAAGTATTAAAAATTTGGTCGAAGAAGCTATTTGCATCTATTTGTCGGTCTGGAAACATAAGGACACCCATTTTAACTTTTATAAAGAATTTTTCTGGTTTACACGGCTTTTCACAAGGAGTCACAAATCAAGGAGCTTTGGTATTAGTTCTAATGTTAGTATTTCTTTGTACATCTTAGACTGAGTTAGGATTCCAAGGTGCTAGTTAATTTTTTCATCTTTAAATTTAGCTGCTTCACTTTCGCTTTGAAATGAAGCTTCGAAATAGGTTGGTAGTGCGGGTGAATTCAATTATTCACGGATTGTTTAATTGCCATTTTATGTAATAGGCGAGAAATATCACATTTTAACGTGATATATTTGAACGTTGTTGGTTTATTGACATAAACTAACGATGTAACGTACTTCCATAAAGAGAAGTCCACCGAATTTAAAACGCATAAGCAACCAAAGTTGTCTTCCGAATTTCATCTTCCACATATTAATTGTTTGGCCAGCTGTGTGACATATGGTCACCATTTCGTTGGAACTACAATAGCGAACTTGATCGATGAAAACATTTTGTTCCACCACACTTCTTTGTGTTCTTTTGTTTATCGATCTAGTAGGCAATTATGCCAGAAATGATGATTCTATATAATTCTAGATTTTCTTCAAACTTTTGCAGCGGAGAAGTTTCAACGCAACAAATAATCAAACAGCTTCAGTTCTTCAATAAATTCGATACAATGTAGTTTTAGAGACTTCGAATTGCTGAGAATAGTTTGGGATCGACATCGTCATTTTGAACTGAAGCACTCATAACTGAAATGTTTTCGGTAGCTCGACCTATGAGTTGTTTCCATGGTACAGCAACATTTAATAGTGAATATGTTAACTCGATTTTATTCACTATAGCATGCACAGCATGTCTGGTTGGAGCTTATTACGACCAAAATTAGGGAAAACGCTCTTAAAGTTTCGACCATAATTTTCAAATATTTTGCTTTCGTGAGTTCTTCAGTTTTTAGGCAAAGGTACAAGAGCCTATTGGTTTAGTGCAAATGTATGTAACAGGTAGAAATAATGGTCGGAGACCCCCAAAGTTTTTCATTCATATTTGCGAAGTGAGAAGTGGTCATGCGTTTGGTCATAGGCTCGGGAAATATTTAATGTGTTTGTTAGGCGAGCTGAACTGGTACAGGGCCTCTTACAGTCGGTTACGCCCGACTGTAAATTCCTTACTTGTTCTTTATAGGACTGAGGAAATCTAATAATAATTGCTAAGGAATCAGATACTGGTTTTCCTTTTCTAAAACCCATCTACCAACTATCGAGTAGCTTACTGTTCATTGGAAGAAAACGTATATGGATCGTAGTTGTTTTATCAAGCACTTTTGGAATGCATATACCTGGGACGGTTAAGGTTTATTGAAGACATCGGTATTTCATTTAAGGTCGGGGATAATGATGTTCACTTTAAATTTTTGGGGAATATATCTATTAAGTATGATGTTTTGAATAGGTTGTGTAGGTGTTGTGTTAGTTTTTTTAACGCGGCTTTCTGTTCAATAAGCGCTATATTATTTTCTAGGACAATTTCTTCAGATGAAATAATGTCGTGACTACACAGTGATTGAGCTATATTCGAACTATTTATACTTCTTTGAGTTGAGCCGTTAAGGTTGATGAGCTAGTGGATGCCGTGGTGCGTTTTTAAACCGCAAAAATAATTTATGTTGGACCGAATTTCTGGATTTAAAGTATTGGGGTCGATTTCAAAGGTGAGTTGATATAGTGAACATCGTTTTCTTATTTTCATTTCTCGTTTCTAGGCAGCTTTTGCCTTTTTGTAAGAGATTATATTAGTAATGTTGATGTCTCCATTTGTTCTGTTAATATTTTGATATTAAATCTTGGTCTATGTGGTGTTGAGTCTGTTGGATAATTTTCAAAGCGGAGATTAATGTAGAAAAGTATTGCATTTTTTTGTTATTTCTGTCTAAAACTATATGGACGGATCTATATAAATTCCGAAATGTGTGAATTATTTGATGCAAATGGCAAGCTAAAATATATAGCATGTCTTATTTGCTTTGTATCATCTGTCATATAAAAAACCTGTGCAGCTTATTGTCAAATCCAAATAAATTTAATGGTATATTCTCCCCAGATGCCTTTTTGTATTATTACAATGGTCCAGTTAAATTATAATACTACCTCACTGTTCTCAACTATAACAAGGTTCAAAATACACACTGGGCCAGTAGCTGTCACTCATCGGAATTTAAGCTAATGCTTGGGGAGAGAGTGAGAAGAGCAAAAGTTTGGTTGGCGTTCTGTATATTTTTTGTCTTTGTTTAAGCAGTAGATTGTTGAGCTATGTTTATATGGAGAAATCATGATAGGAGGATAGGATGGCTTGGGAAAACCAAAGTGAAGCGCCGATAAAAAAATTGGAATACGAAATATTTTCGTATGCCATTTGGGTAAGCCTTTAGTCATATACTAATTTACCTATATATGAATTCCATTTGATTCGATTAAACAACTTTATTTTTAATATATATTGTATTTATTATTAATAATATATATACGTGTACAATAAGCATGTATCTATGAATTAGAATTCACCTTGACCTTGATAAATATTTAAATTCAATAACTCGAAATGTTGCTTTTCAACTGGCAACAAAAAAGCGTAATATTCTGTGTTTGCTTAAATCTAACTAAATCTTTTGAAAAGCGCATTGAAATATGTAAAATACAGGAGCTATTATCAAGCTGACAACTGCGCGCTTTCCATGCTGGCACAGCTTAAGCTATTATATATCCCAAGTACAGCAGAACATTGCCCACAAGTCCAATGGCGCACAACACCAAAGTGAGCCGGTACAACAAGAGATCCATGGCGCCGCCCTTCAGAAAGACGGGTTGTCCATCGTCTTTTTGGAACTTCTTCATCAGAGCACGCAATTTGGGTGTCAGCTTGCCTTGACCACAGCGAGAGAACATGGTTCCAGTTGGTGCAGTTATTGCGCGCTGTGCCACTAGCAGCGGAGCACGCGGTATGCGACGCAGTAGCGGCTAAATACGACGAAAATTCTAAAATCATATAAAGTAATAGTATCTTTAGGCTACTTACACGCAAGTTAAAGATGATGCTACGCTGCATTCTCGTATTTTTCGTTACAGAATACTTTAGTCTGTTTACACAAATATTTTTCTTTGCACAATTTTTTCTAATATATTTATTACTAGACTCGGCCGAAACGTTTTCTGAAATGCAAATTATTATGAAATGAAATACGTAGATGGTACAGAAATAGAAATGCTTGCTTAGTTCAGAACAAATATTTTTAATAACCAGTCAATATATATGTAAAGGCAGATTTAGACACATCATATTGAGTAAATAATACTTTAAAATATTTGAAAACTTCAACTAAAAGTAAAAACGATAATTGTTAAAAAATATGATTTTTTCCAGATATCTGAGAAAGAAATTTATATAGCTATGCTTGCCATTTGCCCATCCCGTCTATATGTCAGTGTGGGAGAAAACTTTTCTGATTTATAGAGATTTAGTGCAAAAAAACTTACGGTACTCAGTGCCTAAGAAAGTGTAAGTAGAGCCTTGAAAATTCGTAGGTGGCAACCGTTTTAGTAAAATGGTAAAAAAAGTAATTCACGTACCTCGGTTTGGCACACCGAGTATTCTTACAGTATATCTGACACAGTCTGAATATAAGTTGTAGAAAGCCAAATTTGAATGAAATAAAAGCCTACTAAAATATTTGCATCGATTTACCTTGAATAAAAAATTAGTATAATGGATTTATTTCTATCTGGAGACGTATGACATATTTTTTTAAAATTAATATAGAATTTAGAACTCAGAAACATAGCAGGACTACCTCTTTAATGGTTAGTTACGGGAGAGAGTGTGTACTTAAGTGACTTAATAAATAAAAGTATTTTTTTCAGCAAATAAGCAGTTTATATCTCAGTCTTCTTACAGCTTGATACATTTAAACCAGCATTTTTAAGTTTTTTTATTCCTTCGAAATAATGAGTTTTCCCAAGGCCCTCAAAAATAAACATTTGTTTCAATGATGAAAGCTCTTTTCGGGTTTAGAAACTGAAAATAGTCACAGAGGAAAAAATTTTGAGAATTTGCTGTATGGGGAAGTTCGTAGGTAAATGGATTTTTGCTAAACAAGTGTGTCCTCATGCATTATCTTGACGGAACGGCGCAAAATGTTGTTCGACTTGCGGCTGAACATCGCCATGAAGTGGTCATACGCTTGCGCTTATGGTTGAGGTTGAGCAATCGTGGCACCCATGGCTTTTTAATGACCAAATACTTATGTAAACTGTGATGTACCCGTTCAGTGGCTTTGCCCATGGCCTTAGCCTTCATACGTATTTGAAGACTTCAACTATTCAATATTATTCCAAGGATTTTATCGACGATTTCATGCTGTGACGAGTTCTCTTTAGCCATCTGAACATTCGGACTAATGTCTGTTGTTAGGACTACAACGGAACTCAGTCATCCACTTCTTAACCATTGAAATTGCAGAATCCCCATGGTATCTGTCAAACATTTCTTTGTTTTCGGTGATGGTTATTTCCAAAAAAAAAACTGCTAAGTTATCTGTCAACTTAGGTAAAATATTTTTTGTTTGATGATAGTTTCAAAGGAAACAAAATGTAATTTGAAAGCCGCCTCATAGAACCAATTCTATATTCGCCATAAAAATGTGAAAATACCCAAGTGAACGTGACCGCATTGTGAGCGTATATAAAATATGAATTAATACAAGCAATATTTATCATTCCATAATATATACACGTCGACTATAAATCCGCATTCGACACGCCGATACGATCGAAGATTGGCAAAGATTGTTCGTCTTTGCATGACGACGCTATCTCTCCAACCCCTTTGATACCGGCTTGATCTTCCAAAAGGAAGTGATGCTGCTCGCTTATTCCGATAACATCGACATCATCGGTACGCAGGAGCGGCGAGTCATCAAGACGATCTCAGAGATTGAAAAACAGTCTCGGCTCATGGGTCTAGCGGTGAATAAGGTCGTATTGTATGGCGCAGAGGCATTGACCGTAACTGAGTTAGATAAAAAAGCGTTGGAAGACTTCGAGAGGAAAATTCTTCGTAGGATTTTCGGTACTATTAGAGTCGGTGACGAGTTTAGGTCCCATATGAACTGCGAGCTGTACAAGCTATTCGATAAGGTTGACATCGTCCAAAGATTTGTTCACTTCACAGTCGAAAAGCAATGCTTATTTCTATCTCAAATAGTTCCCATCCATCTTCTATGGCGCTCTGTACGTCATCTTCACACGAGTGATTTATTACTATCAGTGATATAATCGATTGTTCCTACTTTTTAAAAGAATAACCAATATACGGTCTTCATATAAATTTCGACTTTCCATTATAACGTTGTTAGACTAGGACATATTTATTTCAATTACAATTAATTGTAATATTATGCATGTTTAAAATTGGAAGAGGATGAAAATGAAAGCTGCATATTAAAATTTTCAAAATATGTATCAATCATTTAGTCTTTTTACTGAACATGACTGTACGTTACAGGATTACTTTCCTGACAGACATATAGTTTGATGCCTCTCCAGCTTAATACACTGTTAAGACTCAGCATATTGTGTATACATTGAATACACTCTACACATTTTATGATTAAAAACTCAACCAAACGTTATCTATAAGTGATAAGTCGCATCTAATTATGTTTTGCAACAAATTAAAAGCAAAGTAAACACTTAGATGCATCAGGATACACTAAGCACTTTGTACAAAAACAAATTTAAAATTAGATTCTTTACAAAATAGATTACACAAGATTAAAATGCTACTCTTAACACTAATAATAAACCACTTGTGAAATTTTAAACACCTCATCATCATGTCACACCACATACATACACACAGATTGCAGACAAAACGAAAGCCATAAGCGGATCTAAAATGTATTACAACCAAATGAAATCCTTATGCGTTATACATACAATAGAAAAGAGGCTAATAAGCCAATTGAAGCTGATGCTAAATCACAAAATAATCTTATAATTTACATAAAATATAGCTCAAAGCAGCAGTGTAGTCTACGTTGGCAGCAAATAAAAAGGTTCAACATAAGGACGCAAGTATATTCACACATACTCGCTCGTACTCGTATAAATTCATATAATGCCCTTTCAAGCGCCAAATTTGTATTTCCATTTTTACCATTCGAACCTCATTTTATCATAAATTGCTCTTGATTCCTTGTTCATTTGCGGATTATTAAGGTAAAAGCATTTTGATATTCATCCGATGCTTTTCACTAAATTTGACTTTTTATGTGTTTCTGACTAAATGACTGTCATTAATGCGTTGAGCTATATACTCGACAACTTTTCATGGTTTTTGCGTTATATTTTCTTTTTAATTTTAAAGTGATGCCATTTTCTCTGCATATATCGATTTATACAGACTTAGTTTCAACGAGAAAAAGAAAAAAAAAATGATGCTAATGAAATGTCAATTATGTGCTTCTACGGTCGTTGTATGTATGACACCCCCTCAAACTTATTAACCGCTTTTGAGTACTTCACTCAATGCTGACCTCGTTTGGCTCCATAACATTAGTATGGAAATTATGGAAAAAAAGCCAAAGAAGAAGTTGCACGTGACTAACTTGTCATCGTTGAGCGATATCCAATTTAACCCTCAAATGGTTGTCATAATGACAGTAGCAACGCTTTGCTGCTGAGTTATTAGCAAATCGTGATTGGCATAAATCAGGCAGACAGACAGACGGACAGTGTGCCTGACTATCATGCAGGCTGGCTGAACATATAGAAGAGTCCTTGTCGTGTGTTCAAATATGTTGATGCAGAGTACCTTGTTTTCTTGCGTAGCAGTTTTTATAAATGACATTTTTCGTTGGTATTTTTGTTTTTTTTTAATGAAAATATTTTTGTTGAGGCATTTTGGCCTTCAAAATTAATAACAAAAAAAAGGTGTTAAGTGCGTTAAACAAAAGTTAAACGTTTAATTATAGGAACTGACGGCTTGAAAAATAAGTACACACACTTTCTTATCTGTGTTTAAGCAGGTGTCTCTATTTAAAAAGGATACAACGTATGAATCAACATATTTAATGTTTTGTTGCACTTTGTATTCTTTATAAATAAGATTTTTGTCGAGATTAATTTTCAGATATTTAACATTTGCTACCCATTTCATTATTTAATTTACTAAAATGGCCGTCAACTGTCGTTTGGTCATAGGTGTGCGTAATTGCACGATCTTTGCGTACATTGAACACAAATAGATCTCTCCTGGTCGTAATCCATGATGTTGTTTGGCAATCAACTTCGAACCCGCCATGTAAGCCATGTATGCTGGAGCTCCTTCGTCCATTTGAATGAGGGGACCAGCCCATTGCAGCCGCTGGAATTTTATACGCTGGACTATATCAATCTCATTGTATAGCTCATACAGCACGCGGTTCAATAGGACTGAAAATCCTGCGGAGAATCTTTTTCTTAAAGCCTTGCAACGCTGTTTCATCTGACTCAATCACGGTCCACACCTCTGCGCCATACAGTAGAAACGGGAGTATCAGCGTCTTATAGTGCTTGATTTTTGTTTTCTGAGAGAGGCCTTTACTTATAACTTGCCTGATTATCGCCTGATCTCCAGACTGACGTTAGTTATTTCAGATCCAAGATGGACGAAGTTGTCTACAACATATAAGTTGATATTCTCCATCGTCACAGACTGTCCAAGAAGCGATGTCTGCGTGCGAGAAGACACCAAGTACTTCGTCTTGTCTCTGAGAACGCCTTGCTGAACCGCCCGTGTACAGATGATATCAATATCATCCGCGTACGCGAGCAGCATCACTTCCATTTCGAAGATCGAGCTCAAAATATTCTGTATGTCCAAACACTGGCGTAGGATGTATTCCATCTGTAGATTGAAAGAATTGCATGACAGCGCATCATCCTGCCTGAAATCTCTCTTGGTATTAAAGGGCTCGGAGAGGTTCTTTCCTATCCTAACAACACTTTGCGAAAGATCTTTGCCGAAATACCTAGTGCAGACAGGGCGTCGAAAAACGTCGATCGACAAATAAGTGGTGTGTATCTTTGTTAAACTCACGGGTTTTATCCAAGATTTGGCGTAATGTGAATGGATACTGGTTGACCTTTTTGGTCTGTAGCCATACTGTTATGGTCCTATCAGTGAATCCGTATATGCCTTCTGCCTATTACACAATACGCGTGATATATCCGATGGAAAATACTTATTCCGCTGTTGTTGGCGTAAACAGCGGGTCTGATTTCTTAAAGATAGGACAGAGAACACTGAGGTGCAGTCATTGGGTATGCGTTAATCGGACCAGGTGAACGCATAGGTGAGGAACTAGCTGGCCAAGTACGACCAAACGATTGCCTAACTACCAGCCGAAGCCAACTAACTACCAGCCGTAGCTACCTACATACCAGCCGTAGCTACCTAACTACCAGCCGTAGCTACCTACCTACCAGCAGTAGCTACCTAACTACCAGCTAACGATAGTAGGTAGTAGCTAGGTACGTAACTGTCTATCTAACTACCACCTTACGATAGCCTAACTACTAGTCGTTATGTAGTAGTTAAGTAGGAAACAAGTTAGCTATCTACCACCTAACAATTGCCTAACTACCAGTCGTTAGGTAGGAAACTAGCTAGCTTATTGCAACCTAACGATTGCCTAACTACCATTCGTTAGCTAGTAGTTAGGTAGGTTACTAACTACCTAACTAACAACAAACGATTAACATACAAATAGTATTTCCTTCCGCGAGACACAGACTATCAGAGAGTGCTGAAACATTACTTTTTATAGCCTGTACCCATAGCGTTCTCGAATAACCTAGTTCAATATCACAGCCACACCGAATACGCTGAATACGAAACTACTATATGAGAACTTTTGTTGTTGCAGGCATTAAAAACCAGAATTTGTATACCATATTCGGATATATAAATTTCTGGAGTGTACACTGCACATGTTAAACGTAAACTTACGACCCAGGTTCGAAGATTTTAAATATTATTTTCCACTTTATAGTTTGAAACTTCATGTGAAGCGTATTAAAGCTTTGCTTCAACTGAATTTAAGGTTTTTAGGCCCTGTACCAAAAGTTTTGTGCAAATGTAACAGGTTGAAATAATGGTCGGAGACCCCCAAAGTTAAGCACATTATGGTCAGGAGTGATAGAGGAGTCGATATAGACATGTCCGTCTGTCCTTCTGTATGAACGAAAGGATCTCAAAAACGGTAATATATAGAGACTTCGTTCCTTTTGCATTCGACTAAGACTTCGACGGAATTTTACAAGTTTACTTTGAAATTTTGCCCCTCCCTCCTTTTAGGATAACATTTAAGGTGTTTATTTGGCAACCTCTACTGCTACAGGGTCTCTTACAGTCGGTTACGCCCGACTGTAATTTTCTTACTTGTTTTAATGATAATTCAACTCTGACACTGATTATAATGAATTTAAAATGTTTAACGTATTAATTATCTTTGCCTTAATTAACCTTTCAAAACTTAAAAGAAATTGAACAATGCACAAAAAAAATGTATAAAGAAAAATACTCATACATACACACAAAAAAAATATTAAATAAACAATAGTGAATAATAGAAGGCAAAATAATGAAAGAGATATTATAAAAACACTCAAAGAAGAAAGAAAAGGAAGCGCATAAAAATGCAGCTGAATGGATAAAGGAGCAAAGGAGTAAGCACTACTTTATGCTAATTATGAGCAACGCCTTAAACTATGCTGAAAAAGCACAAACTCAAGAAATCCTTAGACAGCAACATACAAGCACACATACGAACGAAGAGGCTTATAAAGCTTAGGATAATGCCAAGTGCTCTCAGTAAATTTCTACTTGAAACAGAGAATATAAAGCGATTACATTAGAACCAATGTAACCAAAATTTTAATACGCTTTAAGCAGCATCCAAGAAGACTTACTTGGAACAAATTTTCCAATTTTCCACCATTTTATATATTGTCTTTAGGCATCAAATAAAAGTATTTATGTAATTAATAAAAAAAAAAAGAATAATATGACGCTTTATTATATGTAATGCTTGGCATGAGACATTGTACTAGAATCTCATGCCAAGCGTTACAAAAAATGCCATAAACTAATAATACCTTTAAAAATTGTATATATAAACGGTATAAGAACTCAAACCAAGCAAAAAAAATGCAAAATCTAAATTGTTCGAATCAGTTTAAGAGTTGGGTACAAAGGAAACACAAAGACAAATAACGCCTCAAGTTAAAGTTTACCAGCAACGCTTAAGATAAAAAAAAATTGAAAGAAAAGAAATATGCTACAAAAAATGTGAAACGAACGCGTTACGAAAAAAAAAAAAAATGCAATGATTAAGATAGGAGCAGAATCTACAAGGCAGACTTTATAAAAAAATCTTGAATAACATTTACTTTAGACTTTATTAGGAAGCACAGCTTTCGACTTGTTTAGCGCCAAAGGCACAAAATCATTCATGCTGTAGTCACCTAAGAACTTAAGAAAGTCTATTGAGTCGCTGTGATGCTGCTAGTTTTTGTCGACATTTTTAATTGTTGCACAGGATATGCCTCACACTTTCTGCTTTGTTTATCTCGTTTCGGCTGAGTGTTTAAGTTAAACAAATATTTTTAATTAAGTGCATTAACTCAATTGACTGCGCTGTAAAGTATTTACGAGGGTGTGTGTGCGGAATTGGGGCGGTGTGTTGTAGCTTAAGTAGATTTTATACCTAAAGATATTGTATCACTTGAATGTGTGTGTGTAGCTATTTGTAATTAAAACCGAATTTAGATAATTACTGGCATAGTTTAGACTTATTTGTGTTTGACAATAAGTAATCTTCATCCTTCTCAACTTTAGAAAGCGACGGATGAAGACTGATAGCACTGATAGCAAATAATAACAAAGATTTTTGAATGAAAATGACTTTATTGCTTTTCATTTTCTTTATGAAAATTTATGCACTTTTGCACTCGCTCAAACAAATAGGTTGTGAACTCATCAACAGCTTCTTTGGGTGTAGAAAGTGTTCAACATGCAGTTCATTTTTGATGTTTGGGAATATAAATAAATCATTGGATGATAAATAAGGGCTGTAAGGCGGGTGAGCCATCAATTCGATACTTTGAGTGCTCAAAAACTCTCTTGTTACATTGTCATGATGGAGGATGATTCATCTTCGGCGTTTGGTTTTGTGAATTTCTCCGAAGACTTCAGGCAAAGAAATGGTAGTGTATCATACAGAATTGACCGTCCTACGTTGCTCAAGCGGAACAATGGCCACATGATAGGCAACCATTTGCTCCACAATGCTTCGTGCGCGAACAACTTTCGTTAGATTTGGCTCGTCTAGGAACATACACACGGTCGATTGCTATTTTGTTTCCGGCTCATTTTAAAAACGTCTTTTGAAGCACCGCGATCGTATTTTTCAACATTTCTTTGCACTAATCCACACGAGCCTTTTTTTTGAGCGATTTTCAAATTATGCGGGGTCCAAAGCAAATAAACCTTTCTCATGCCAAGGTATTCATGATAAATCTTATATAAGCAGGTGGAACTCATGTGTAGGGATGCCTCAATCTCATGGTATATCACATGACGATCTTGCATTATCAATTCACGCACAGCATTAGTGTTTTTTGGCACATTAACCGATTTTGGGAGACCTTCACGGAATTCGTCGTTCAGGGATATACAGTGGTTGTTGATGGTGCTTCATCGTCATATAAAGAACTGAGTTCATCGACACAATCTTGATGAGATAATCAACGTCGAAAATTGTGAAAAATGTTCCAACGAAAACCTTCTCTTGAAATTTCCATTTTTTGGCTGAATTGATCTTTTTGTACTCACTATAAATAACACAAAAGCGTCAGTTCGTGCTAAAAAATCACACACTTTATTTTTATTGCCAGATTTTTCCAATTGCCACTTCCCGAAACAGAAATAGTGCCACTCGTATATGTACAAGTCGATAAATAACTGTGAGAAAAGAAGCAAGATACTTTGCACACATAGTGTTGTCGATTCTGTATTTTCCCAGCTGTTTCTGGATATTCTAAAAGTATAATTGCCATAAAAATTCATAAACAGCGGGAAGCGGAACTTAAATCGTTTTCAAATTTATTTATTAATCTTTTAAAACGCCTTGCAGTCCCGCGATTCTTGCATGCCGATAATGACCATGTCATCAGCGTACGCGAGCAGCATCACTTCATTCAAATTGGCACAGGATGTATCCCATCAAGAAATTAAAACCAGTAAGAATGCTGCAGTCGCGGCTTCACAATTTCCAAATGTCTTGCCAACTATTTTATGTAGATTTATTTAGCTTTAACATATAAATATTTTAAATAAAGAAAAAAAACTCGGTGAAATTTTTATTTGCTTGAAGACAAGGATATACAGAAACATTATGATGCAAAACTCTCAATTCAAACAATGAGTTTCAATCAGAATCTGTAATAGCACTATTTAAGATTTATTTGTAGACTTTTTTAAGTTATCGACATATGTGCCAGGCGAATGATAATATGGACGATAACAAATGCGCCATTTCGAAATCCTGATATGATTCCGAAACGTGGTAGTTTATTCATAGATGTCAGTTGATGGCTTCAGTAAGCACTTAAAATTACTGCGTGTGAAATTAAAAAAGTCAACCTCATATTAATAATGTGATTTATTATCTTTAATTTAACCCAAATCAATCAAATGTACATTAATGTTATATCTAAATCAAGTAATGAAAAATATACAACATCTCGAGCTAAATTAATCTCTTTACCCCAAATGTGGAAATATTGACTATTAACGAAGCCGTCAAGGTGAAAATGAGCTTCATCGCTTAAGATGTTTTGGTTTTAATTTTTTTTTTTTTTTTGAATATACATTAAATTTTTATTAATCCTGAACTGACATCTGTCAAACTGTTTTCTTTTATTGGTTGCCAACACTTTACCCTTTATTATAGAAGAGCTGTAACCGGCACGCTTTGCTGCGCCCAGTAAAAATTATTTTTATTACACAATATATTCTCCTCCTACTCAACTCCAACCACTTCTCTACTTCTACCAGCAATATTTAAAATCGATAAATTAAATAGCTTTTTTAATCAATTAAACTATGAAACTTTATTCTCTTTTCTTAACTTGATTATTTCAAATGCAAGGATATATTGACTTTTTTATGTCGTTTGTATCAACTTAAAATTGATGAAATAGTTCACTGGCCTTTAAAATATGATTTGACTCATTTTGTCTAAACATAATCCGAAAAGTGTTAAAGTCCATGCACGAAATCTTCTTTCTTATCTCATCGACTGTAGTCGGAACGATTTGCATTAAGCTTTTTCTTCTCCACGGGGAAAAAATATGCGATACTGAAGTGCATCGTATGATCGATGTGTTTCTGGTACACGTTGAATACCCTGGCCTAGTTGGTTTGGTTGCACATTGCCATTCCGGCGGTGCAGAATGATGTCGCGACGTTCGAAGTCACTGCCAACCATGACAATTGCAAAATCTTCGACCGTTGGTACATTGAAACGACCTTGGTGTTCGCGGGGTGGTGCTTTGTCGGCACGAATGATCACACGAAAATTATCCGATGTCATTTGCTCCAACGATGTTTTGAACTGCTGGATCAATCGTATGTAATCGTTAAATATTGTTTGGAGGCTTACAAAAATTTCCCGGTTTATTTCAACACTAATTGCACAGCGTCGATCTGCTTGCATTGCTGCATCTCCGGTGAAAAATATTTGCAAAAACTTAGATTCCTCATTAGGTCCAGGAAGAAGTGAACCAATGCGATGATAAATTTGTCCTTGCACTTTGAATGTCGACATAAATCCTTCACTGTTTGCCACTTTTGTTGCTCCAAAAGAAGTCATTTGAAAAGATGTATTGTACTTTCTAATATTTTTCAAAAAGTATTTTGACGTCTCAGTATTGGCAGAAAAGAAATTTAGAAGCGGTTCTGGTGGGTGCAGTAGCGGTGATAAATTAACTTTACCATTTGAGCAGCACATACCAGGTGATTCTCTGTCAAATTTCAGCGCACGACAATTTAAGCAAACATTGTTCATTGACCCAATGATAACTGCATGATTATTAGGCCCTGTACCGAAGGTACAAGAGCCTATTGGTTTTGTGCAAATGTATGTAACAGGTAGAAATAATGGTCGGAGACCCCAAAAGTTACGCCCATTATGGTCAGGAGTGATAGAGGAGTCGATATAGACATGTCCGTCTGTCCGTCTGTATGAACGAAAGGATCTCGGAAACGGTAATAGATAGAGACTTCGTGTTTTTTGCATTCGACTAGGACTGCTCCGGAATTTTACAAGTTTATTTTAAAATTTTGCCCCTCCTCCCCCTTCCCCAAAAAATCACCCCATGGCTAAAAATTTCTTCGGCACAAAAAAAATTGAGTACACCAGTATAAAGTTAACGTCCTTCTTAGCCCAAATCAAAAAAGTTAATCAAAATCGGATAATAAATGACGATTTTATGAGCAATTGAATTTGAACAACCCCCTTTTCTTTTCATTCATATTCGCGCAGTGAGAAGTGGTCATGCGTTTGGTCATAAGCTCGTTAAACATTTAATGTGTTTGTTAGGCGAGCTGAACTGGTACAGGGCCTCTTACAATCGGTTACGCCCGACTGTAATTTCCTTACTTGTTTAAAGTATATTTTAGGCATGTGTGCCAAACTCGATCAAATGCTAGTTTGAAGTCCAGATAAACAGCAGAGCAGTACAGTTTGTGTTGAAATTAATGAATTCGTTAAACAGGGATAATGCCATGTTTCTCTAGTGCTTCCATCAATCTTCTTAGGAATACTCTAACAAATATATTGAGAAATACTGAATGAAGGCTGGTCGGTCTGTATGAAATAACTGCATTTGCTGGTTTGTTTTGCTTCCATATCAATTTAATCTCCAATGAGACCGAAAATTGGTGATCCTTAATACACATATATATTAGTACCAGAATTTTTAGCGCTTTTATTTGCTCTACAAGCTCATTAATCGAAATAGATTTAATTAGAAGATCCAATAGACAACACGAAACACATTTACCACACTCTGCTTTTTTGACTTTCTTGACGTTGACAAGGACACTTTAAATATTTTGTTTCTTTTCTCATTTTAACTTGCATCAAGGTTCATTAAAAAGTTTGAGACAGCCTTAAACTTTTTGCAAATAATGAGATTTTTTAATAGTTTTATAAGTCTGTTCAGTGCAGATTTCCAAAGGATCTTATATTTTATACGAATTCTTTTTTTCCAGAAGTTTAACGGAATATTTAACGGAATAATTTATCTAACCGAATTTTTGCAGTGGTAAGTTGCTGTAGAGAGGAACTCAGCTTCATTTATTTTGCCGTTGAAAGTTTCTAATGCATCAACCAAAAAAATGCCGAAAAAATGTTTACCCTTGATGGGGATTTTGTGGGGAAGGAGGGTCAAAATTTTAAAATAATCTCGTAAAAGTCCGGCGAAATCATAGTCGAATGCAAAAAAAACGAAGTCTCCTCTATCTATCAACGTTTCCGAGATTCTTTCGTTCATACGGACGGTCAGACGGATAGACGGGCTTGTCTATATCGACTGCTCTATCATTCCTGACCATAATGGTGGTAACTTTGTGGTTTTCGACCATTATTTGTACCTGTTACATACATTTGCACAAAACCAATGGGCTCTTGTACCTTCGGAACAGCGCCTAAAAATGATTTATCAAATTAGTTGTGCAAACTTTATTATTTAAGCGTGTTGGACAGTGAACTGCACGCTGCTTATTAAGATTAGAGATTAACAATGACACATTTCTACTACAAGTTTAATGAACTCAAATGCAAAATTTATTTAAAAATTTAAAAAAAAAAACGTTAAATTTGTTGCCAAGCACAGCTGTAAGGTATCTAATAAACCTCTTTACTTTTAGACCTTTATACAGCAACAATGTTCCTATTTGTAAATAAGTTACAGCGCTTCCGGCCAATTCTTTTTTGTTATTTTATTCTATTTATTTGTAGCTTCTTGTATTATTATCGAGCTCAGTCAATGCAGATCCTTTTAAAAGTTAATAAATCCTTTTAACCTATTCGATATTTCAATGCTGCCGGCAACATTTGAATGAGCATCCTTACCAATAGTAGTACGAGTAGTAGTATGAGTAAACGAAATGAAATACAGAAAAAAAGAAGAGAAAAATATAAATAGAATAAAAATAAATCGAAACAAAAACATATTCTCGCTTAAACCAATTCTATCGTAAAGTAAAAATATTTCCTGTTGTTGAAAAGCGCTAAAAATGAACAACAAGAAGGAAGAATGATGCCGAAGTCTGGCTTCCATATACAATATTTATAGAAGCTGAATAAAGGCAATTCTGCTTATTGTGCAGCATTATTCAAATTCGTAACAAAGGAGTTGTTGGCCGATATTGGCAGCGTTGAAAGGGAAAAGGCAGCAGGCAACAAAGTCGTATTCATTGTTGGAGCATAGCATGGTATCGTGAATTTCCGGGCAAGTTTGAGCATGTAGGCAAAATATTATTAAGTAGGATTGTGCATTTGATTTGTTGTTTGCTATACATAAATTTTTTTTTAAATTTATACTACAAATGTAGTGGTAAAATTGTATTATCAGCTGGTCTAGAAGCTTGTAACATATCAAAACAAAAAAAAAAAATTATATATGTTTCTTTATTATTGAAATTATTAACTCACCTTGCAATTCCTTCAATAAATATATCTGGCCCATTAATTATAGAATATTCGCCAATTCTTTGGCGAGTAATCTGTGTAATGGCCTTCAACGATGTGTGTATAATAACGCTGTGAAGATATTACGCCTCGGCCGCCTATTTGGCAGAATGCGACCCAATCTGTCAGTCTTGCCCTATACCGACTGGTGTGGCAGGTTAGTTGCTCCTCAATTGTCTCATGCATGCTTTTCCCAACCAACCATGGGTAATCGTAAATCATCTGCAGTGCTTTGTTTTGCATCACCTGGATGCGATTTCAGCTGCAGTCCGTACCGCCAGATGAAAGCAACGGCAAGTGTGTAGACAGCTCTCTTGCAGCGCAGGGTCAGTTTGTTTCGTCTGTGTACCAACCAGTAGAGCTGAAACAAGTTTAGAGTGTGCCTCGTGAACATGAACCTTTTGTCCAGCGTCAGCCCAAGGTATCTGATCTCATTTGACTGCGTGAGGACGGTATTGTTCAGCCAGACATTGCGACGACTCCTTCTGCGTAGTGTGAAGCACACGTTAATGCATTTGGCCGGATTTAATTTGATGTTCCTCTTCCAAGGGAGTCCTTGCACTCCAACGGCCACATCGTACTCGCATTCAGAGTTGTACCGAATCGCAAACATCATCTGCAATTGATGCCAGCAGCACTTTTTCCGGTGTCATTATGTCTACGCAAAGTTCAGGGAGATCAGCTGTAAGCAACGAGTACATAAGCGGACCCAGCACGCTTCCTTGGGGGACACTAGAGTTACTGAGAGTTTACATCATGTGTGTTGGACAACTTGTCTCGCACTTTCACCTGAAAGCGGCGTTCCTCCAGATAAGATCGGACCATCAGAAATGCTGGGGGTAGCGCCTTTAACTTAGCCAGGAGTCCGGCATGATACTCTATCGAAGGCTTCCTGTATATAGACAAATATCCCATTGCAGTACTCCGTGTCATCGGACGCCTTCAACATAATTCACCACTCTGAGGATTTGTTCTATTGTGCCACGACCAGTTTTAAAGCTGTTTGATAGCCTACCAGCTCGGTAACTCGCAACGCAAAATGTCGTTCCCATACCTTCTACGAAGAATGTAGGAGACTTATTGGTCGATATGAGTTTATATGATCCTCAGGATTGCCAGGCTTGTGGATCATCGTAATTCTGGCTGTCTTCTATGTGGTGGGAAAAAATTGCATCCTCAGCATAGCGATAAAGATTGACGTTATGTAGATAAGCGCCCGCATTGGCTGAGCTTTAAGTTTTTTATGACATATATGGATGTGTTCTGAGTCCTTGTTTGTGGACAGCTTACTGACTGCGTCAGCTACTTGAACAGCTCGAACAACCTTAATTGGATGCTCCATTTGGAGAAGAGTTTCGATGGCCTGCAGCACGTTATCGACGTCGCTGTCATCTGCTAAAGAAATGGGTGTGAACCTATCTTCCAAATGCGTTGCGAAGATGTTGGCCTGCTTCAATCGGTCGGATCTCTGTTTATATTTACCATACATTTGGAGCTGTGGTTTATATAAAGATCTTTAGACAATGTACAGGGTATATTGAAGTCAAGTACATCCAACTGCTGCGTTTTGTCATCTTTCCAATTGAAACTTCGTATTTTGAATTGTATTGAATAGTTTTATCACGCATAAAGAAAGAATTTTAAGAAATTTTTGTAAATCCCATAATTTAATAGTAAATATTAAAGAACTTTGCTTACAAGTATGAAGAGTATTTAAACTTTCGTATTACCCAAATCTAGCGTTTCTTTTTTATTTATTTTTGTCGTGCAAATTTTTTTAACTTTGCTCAGCAGGATGTCGCGCATAGAAAATGCGGCTAATGCAGTTCAATGGGGCGTATGAGTGCTGGGCGTTTTGCAGAGAAGACACGTGTGCAAGCAAAAATTCAAATCGAACGTCTGTATGTGAGGAGCATATGTGTTCATATGTGCGGAAATTTTAGTAATGAACATAATATAATTTATAATTCGCTTCTTTTGGCGCAACTTACTGTGAGGCCTTCAATCACTCACTCACTCATTCACTCATTCATTCTTGACATGCATCATTAAAGCACTCGAAACTGCTATATTAATTCTAATTTAGTTCGAATGCTTTCAAATGCTTTCAAGTCTTCTAAATGATGTGCACGCATCATATATCATGTCATTCATTGTGCGGACTTTTCTCTGTTTGATTTGTTAAGGCCGTAAACATTTATATCTCTTTCGATTTGACTGCGTTGCGGCCTTTTAAAGATTCATTTTTTATGAAGTAAGGCTTTGTGGCTCTGTGCGGCTGCATGAATCCACCCACTTGGCTTTGTTTTCGCTTCTACGAAGACGCCCATTTGACGCGTAGCTTCTTGCTTCTTCAGGAAGCACACTCGCTTGCATATGCCTGCGCATACATTTTATTATTTATTATCCGCTTTAAATCCAGCCAAAGATCATTATACACATCAGTGCGTCCGATTGTGGAAATCGCTGTTCAACTGATTTCTGATTTTCGCAGACAAGTAACCTTACAAAATATGTTATAAAAAGAAAATAAAAAAATAAAAATCGGCGAGTTGGTACCACAAACAGTGGCAGCAGCAATGGGGAAACGCGCTATACTACTCACCTTGTCGTATGTTGGTATGTCTGCTGATTCGCACTGCCACTTGGCATTCAAATGGCACAAAAGGTTGAGGTATAAATGGCATTTCCAGCGAAAAGTGAAAAACGTGTTTCAGCGTATTCAACGGGCGCAGTCAGTGTGAAAACGCAAATAGGCACTTAATCACGTCGGAATCAAAGTGTACGAAAGAATGAATTTTTCCATGGAATGTTGCTTGAATAGATGAAGGAAAGTACCTTTAATTTTTTATATGTGTATATGTAAAATATGCATATGTAGAATGCTTTATAGAATTTATCATAGATAAAGTAAATAATTGAAAAATGGGTTTTGACATCTTAAAAAAAATTATAAGTTTAATAAATATTTATATATTATCAAAAGTTTATAAAGCAATAATCCTTTTTTTGAAGTCAAATCTGCTTCGTTTGCTCTATTGATGCCGAGCTGGATAGTGTTTGAAAAGATTTGTGTAAAAGGTCAATAAGTTATTTGCGAATAAACTTGGAAATGAAACTTCTATAGGCCCGGTAGGGTAAGTCGGCTGAATGAAAGCGGGACTGGGACGAAAACGGGAACGGCTTTGTGGTGGGAAAAATCGACAAGTGGGAACGCTAATAACACATTCGTACGACACCCATTCTAACTACATTCGGGTCACACTATTGTACAGTCGCACCGGAGAAACAATTCTTTTTGAGAATCATCGAGGACGAGTCATGGCTCTCAACAACACCATTACGCCTGGATTTGGTAAAGTCTTTTTTAGAATCTTCCGCTTATTGCTAACAATGTTTGGCACAATTTTTTTCAAACATAACTCAATGTGATTGGTAAGCTTGCTGGTGTTTTCGGCTCTCCAACCATTTTCCTAGACACAACCTGGTTGTTGTTCAATAAGACATTCAATGAACTATCTTCGCGGAGCAAGGACCTTAAGGTATAATTTTGGTTTTAATTGAACTTTGTAAGCATGGATATAAACATATCTTCTTGAAATTTGAAAACGCGAATAGACCAAATCAGTACACACAAGAATACTGATGTATCGTTTGCCGTTTTGCCAACTGCATCATCAATTGTTTTTAGTATGTATTAGGATATTTTTTCATTACGGAGACGATTTAAATTTTAGGTTTGGGAAATGCCAGTGAAGATAAATCAAGATCGCAGCTAGAGCTCTAAAATCCATAAAGTTGTAAAACTCCAACATTGAACATCTTATAGTTATCTGGGCTCAGGAATATGTGCTCATGAGCTGGACGAACAAATAAATTCCACTTAGTCAAAACTTTTAAGTAATTAATTTTGTAAACATTTTTAATATATTGTGTTTCTCCTTCACATGTGAACATAGAGCCATTCCATCCGAGAATAATTCAAAGAATTCGACTGATCGACCAGGTCGCCGATAACTGAGTCATAAAATTGCATGAGCTCCAAAACTTTTAGGCAAGCAAAAAAATGCATTTTATCTCTCTTCTCTTAAGAGCTCTAAGAGATTAGTAATCATTTTAATATATTCTCGAATTTTTTTGCTTTAATGTAAGTGTTTTTATTATAATTTATTGACTGGTGATGCTATGCGATGTTGTATGTGACTATATAAATCGGCTGTGTACCGGAAGCGATTACACAAATGTATTGTGCCAACTTTAATTCTGAAAATCCATATTTTTCATTAGCGGCTGATCAATTCTGAAAAGAGAAGGATCTCTGTCTCATTTCTAAACCACGATCATAAAGACTTTTCTGCAAATACATATCAAATAAATCATTCAAGTGGCTTAACAGCTTTTTGGGTTCGTAAGGATTTGCATTTTAAATATTATATATATTTACTTCGAGCTTCATCCGTATAATGCAGTTCAAAGTTGAAGAGTAGTATTAATATTAAATCATTTAATAGCTACAAAACGCACTTCAAAGGAGGTACACGCCATAGAAGCTTTTAGGAGATACGATTGTTTCCGACTTAAACGACAAATATGTTATGGATTCTGATTAAATATACGTCGTTATTTCTGCAGGCTAGTAGCAGCTCATGGAAGAAAAGTTTTTTATGGTTGCTCCCAAACAAATGCAAAGGATGGAAGTCTACTCGAAGTCAAGTCAAAGACATGACGCATGAATACGAGAGAGTGACAAAAGGAGCTAAATTAGAAAATTACGCACAATTTAGGGCTCTGTTAATAACTTGATACCAAAGCCATCCACAAAGTTAAAAAATAAAAATTTTAATTTTAAATCAAAAGGTTTTGTGGTAATTCTTTATTGCAACAAATGAGGAATTTTTTTATGCAGTAAAGAACCACCAGGGTCAATCAACAGAACTTAAACTTCTTAAAGAATCATAGTGTTTTGCAAACTATAGAAGTTTGAATATCTCTCCATTCTAATTTCATAGTTTTCCACATGAAACCTGAAATTTGTATGGGGAATACATATTTCTCTTTTGATCTGTGATAGTTTATTGGGATTTTCACACAAAAACTTAGAAATGGAAACTGATTTAAATAGGGCTACACTTTCTAGTGGTCTGACCACTAAACAACAGTAAGGCATTTTAGCTAAATAAAAAAGAAAACAAAAATTCAGAAAGCAGGGACTGGTTTCTACATGGATCTACATGGATCATTTTATAAGCGTTAACATAAGATAATACAATAGCTTAGACTTTCAACTCTTAGTTTTGTTCCGATATTCCAAATTTTTTTCAATTGAAAATATTAAATGGCAGTTTTTCCATTCCAGCAGCACAATACAAACAAGAAAGAACTCTAGAGTCTAGTAGGATCGACTACGAGATACCCTGTTTCTTATGCTTCGTATGAGGGCTACTACTTCTGTGGTTCCATCTTGGCCTTTATGGTATATTTTGTTAGGCATCAGATTTGGCATTTCTACCCAAATAAAAAAAAAAAACAATAAAAAACTGTTCATACATAGACTCAAAATTGTTGGACGGATAGGCTTGGGGGCTATCTATTTTTTCATAAAAAAACTCGGAATGAGGAGTAGGTTTGCATGTTATAGGCAAACACAAACAACAACCTTAAACCCCCAGGCTTGGGTTATTAATGTAATCTAAATTGAGGGTTCTATCTATTATAGTCCCCCAGATCAATATTTCCTAACGGACAGCCACACAATCGAAAAGACGCACATGTCTATATCGACTTGAATTATGATGCTGATCAAGAGTATATATATATTATGAGGTCTGTCTCGCCACAGTTATACCGAATATATCTAATTTCTTTTGTAATTATCTCTTTTCTCTTCTATTCCCTAAAACTCATGTTCAATTTAAAGGTAGAACTGAGCATATCCATAAGTCGAGTCGTCTTGAGTTCTTACACAATTTCCATAATTTTCTTTCAGTTCATTCCGAATTTTTATTTCTCCATTTGGAATTGTTCTTTTTTTTTTCTTAAAAATAAAGAACATTACAAAGTTATACAAAATTCTTTAAACAAAACTCCACAAAATACTCTGTAAGCTCCTTTTATACTCTACGCCTATTTCGCTAGCTTCGTTCCTCATTTTTTAAGAAATAAAAAAAAAATTATTCATCTGCCAAGCAAATCATGAGCCGCGGCGCAAAAGACGACGACGACGACGGAGAAAAGCAACAAAAAAAAGTAATGCTAAGAAAACGATTTAACTGAAAATTGAGGTTGAATTTAATCATAAATCAATGCTAATGATGCTAAAATGCTAGAAAATTTCACAAGCACGCTTTGCCAGCGAGTCTGGCCTGGTCTGGTCGATGATGGTTGGGGCGGGATTGGCGAACAGATGCTTGAGTGTTGGCGTGGTTGATTTTCGTAAAAGCATCCTTCGTGGCGCATATCAGTTTCCTCTCATTTTTTTTTCAGCTATTTCCATTTTTTTTTACTTTGCTGCTACGTTAGGCATTGCCGAAGGATTTGCAGAGTTGGCATTTGTTGTCTGTTATCCGAAGCTCAAGTAACGCCAACTTCATCGCCTCCATCACAACACATCACTTTGGCCACTTCTGCTCTTTCGCTACACAGCTGCGTTGCGGGCAGTGAACCAGTTGTCTGCTGTCATTTATTACAATTGCTTTGACTTTTGTTAGTTAGTTCTTGTCTTATTTTTGATGATTTGCTTTCGATTTTATATTTTGTTATGCGCTTCATAATGGATTCGTAAATGGTATACAAATTTTTGTATTAAATATGCAATTCATTAAAAATGACAATGATTGCATAATTCGGGAGGAAAGAAATTTATTGAAGGTGTGATATAGCGTATAGGGCTAATATATTTTCGATGACAGTATTGTCGATGTGTTTTCCGAACTATCATGATCCACAACTTATTAAATAAGGTTACTGCTCTTACAGCTAGGCGACTATCGACAGAGCACTCAACTCCTATACAATGGAATCGAAACAAATGCCGGGAATAACTGTGCTGTTTATGTAAATTGAATAGAGTATCATTATATTGAGTATCATGTAATGAGAAAGCGGATAAGAATAGACCCCTTATTGCACCGGAAACCTTGGTTTTTAGACCAGGCATGTTTAAAATCGTTTCAAAAAAGGAGAAAACCTTAGCCACGGCTATGCTTAGAACGGTTAGGTTCCTACAGATATAAAAGAATGGTGCTTGCATGACTTTGCGGTAAAATATCTTGAGTAGGATTTCAAATTTTTTTTGGAAATTTAATCTAGAAGACATTGATTTCTCAGAATACTTGTTGATGATTTGACTGCTTAATTAAGTTAACGTTTCTTTACTTGTAACTATAACAGATGTCAGAATTGACAAGCACTAAACCCAAAACACCTTCTGGCTTTCTCTAAAGCATCAGGGCTGGATACAACTATAAATTTCTATACTTTGTCTTTTTTGCAAGACAAGATATTTTATCACTCTTAGAGCCGTTTTCATAAAAGAACTTATGCATTTATAGGTCCTTATCGTAATGTGTAATAATGTCAGTGGGAGTCGCCATGTCTGATGTATACAGAGTGTACAGAACAGGTCCTAGCACACTATCCTGTTGAACTCCAACGCTGATAAAATTTATTTCATATAACTCATATCGACCCATATCTCGGTAAACACTGTTGCTCAGATATCAGGAATAGGAGGAATGACATAGCGAGATATTTAATTATTGTAAATAGAAGTCCTTTATGTTGGACCCTATTAAACGCTTTTTTCACATCTAAGACAGCAGAGTATTATTTACGTTTCTCTTTGGCTTCAAAGAATACTGGCAGTAGTAGATTTCCAGGCTTTCGTATCAACGAAATCTAATAGATAAGAAACATGACGTTGAAATTCATTGTTAGTATCTGCATGCATTGAAATGCTTTGACTATTCTGCAACTAGAAAGTCCCCCACCTTCACAAATTTAAATAATTCTTGCGGATTCAAAAGGCTCAAATTGTGACTTCAAATGAGTGGCAAAAGCCCCACTGTTGACTTTGTCTGATCTGCATCATCCATTGTTTCTATCTTTGATAGCAGCTTGTTGTCGTGCCGTTTCTTTTCTGCTACTTTTAGCCTCTCATAAATTTAAGTGCCCGCGCTTGTTGAGATACTGGATCGTCCGGGCGAGTCATCATCTTTTTGGCCTTCTGTGACGACGAAAGTAGAAAAGTAATTTTTTTAAGCAAACCTCGAAACTATGCGTTCTAATCCCTAATCCTGTGTATATATGCTAATCTAGAATTTCGAATGTCAATAATAATTTCAGTAAAATGACAACAATGTGGCTATTTGAAGATACCGCTCGCTTACAAAATAAGAAAGTACGAGTGTACTCCAGCTTATCCCCTGAAGACACAACTTCTGGGTAAGATTCGCTGAAATAGAAGCTTAAATACTTTACACACTTTCTATTGGCTCGGCAACGTTGGAATTTAGTATGGCTTGCTCAACAGATGAGCGTATATATTGTGAGGTTGTGAAATTTTGTTATTAATTTTCACAAGGATTTTAAAATAAAAGATTTCGAAACAAAGGATTTGGAATAAAAGTATCGAAATAAGAATTTAAGCATAAAGATTTGGAAATCCTATTAATATTTTAATTATGGAACTTTGTGAGGATGGATTTATTGATGGATGAATGTTTTTTCATTAACCGTCTAAACCGCTAAACCAATTGGTTGGAATTTTGGTATATAGATGAGACTTTGGAAAAGACATACTTTTAGCAAAAAAAAAAACAATAGGAGGAAGCGTTGTCCCATCCCCCGTATAAGTGATAAAAAATATTAGCCATATTTTTGCATCGATTTGAGGTATAGAGAGGATATTCTCAAAGATATAGCTTGTGGGATCTTGATAAGTTTGGTCCAAATCGGAGGGGTAAATGACCCCACGCCCATATAATCGATAGACAAAGATTCATCAATTTGGAATACATGTTAATGGAGTCTCGGGAGAAGTAAAGATTCATTTGATAAGTGTGAATAGTTTGTCATTTCAGAGCGCGGGCTAAGGCGCGGGTTCAGCTATTGAGGTTAAAAATTGGAGAAGGAATATCGAAATGAGGACTTTCGACATAAACTGATTTGGAATCAGGATTTAAGAAAATGGATTTGATATTCAGGACTTCGAAATAGGTTTTTAAAGATAAGAATTTCGAAATAAAGTATAATAAAGGAATGAAGTATAAAATAAGGATTTTGAAATACGGATATAAGAGGAAAGAAGTAATTTTGAAGTAAGAGTTTTGAAATAAAGGGTTTCGGAATAATGAGTTTCGAAATAAAGATTTACGGATATGGATTTGGAAATAAGAATATAAGGAACAAGGTATAAAGAATAAGGACTCCAAAAAAGAAATAATGAATTTGAAATAAACGATTTGGAATAAGGATTTCGAAATAGGGATTAAAGGGTAAACGTTTAGAAATAACGAAAGAAGTAATTTCGAAAAACGCAATAAGGATTTCGAAAAAATAGTTTTCGAAATAAGGATATAAAAATGCTGCTGATTTGAAAATATGGATATAAAGAGAATGTTTCTAAATGGGGATTTAAAAATAAAGAATTTAGAATATGGATTTCGAAATAAAGATTTAAGGATTTGGATATAAAAATATATAAGAAAGAAGTAAAAATAAATTTCGAAATATAGAATTTAAAATAGGGATTTTGAAATAGAGGGATTCGAAATAAGGATTTAAGGATAATGATTTCGAAATATGGATATAAAGAAGAAGGAAGGATTTGGTATATGGATTTCGAGATAAGGATTTCTAAATATAGGGTTAAACCATAACGAAATCCTTATTTCAAATCTACTATTTCGAAATCATTACTTCAAAAATCCTGCTTCCTTATTTGGAACAAATATTTTATAATAAAGGATTCTGAATAAGAATTTCGAAATAAAGGGAGAATGAAATTAGGATTTAAGTAGATTTAGATTTCAAAATACTAAGGTTATCGAAAAAATGATTTCGAATCTGAGCTTTTCGGCAAAAAGGAATTTTCAGATGAAAAAGTCAGAAAAGGGATCGAAAATAAGAATTTCGGAATGAGGTGAGATTAGTTGAAAGACTGTTAACAATCGTCTTCCACATTTAGACCATGGATAATTGCAGCTCGCATGGAACAAGCAGCACGAGGATCAAGAGGATATGCTTAAGATTATAAAAAAAATTAATATTGAAAATGGATTTAATGGGGTGAAAAATACAAAATAATTTCCTCAGGGACTGCGAACTATTAATTAAAAGCAATGCGATTCTCAACGTACTCAAATTTTACCTACATATAGGTGTAAACTTTATAAAAATGTATAATTTTAATAGTTAATTAAGCTTGGGAAGGCAGGAAGGCAGGAAGGACGAGTATTTGATCTATGCCAGCAATTAAAATGTTTTTTTTTTTTCTTTAAAATTTTTTTTTAAATAATAATCACTTAAGGCGCTTAACTCCTTACAATGTGTGGCTTATTAATTGTAGACTTCTGTGTTTGTGATGAGACATGCACAGAAAGGAACTTCACAAATACTCATACCTGTACATACATGCGAGTACATATGAATATATAATGTGTATATAGCTACATCAAAAACACACATACTCCCTTCCTTCCCGAAAGACAGACAGACAGACATAGTGAAATTATGCAAGAGTCTCAAATGCGTTAAAGTGACGCTATAAAGTGCGGCTTAATGTGACACATGAGAATTGCAAAATTCATCAACGAACTGAAAATATTCAAAGCACTTTAAGTCATTTATATTTCGATAAAAGCGTTTATGCAAATCTTGCAAACGCAATCGTAAAATGAAATAAAATAAAAAATAAACCGGAAAAAAAAATCGAAGCTGTGCTGAGTTGAGGTGAATTGTGGCATGAAGGCGTGCAACAAATGTGGTCTTTTGTAGAAATTGAAATAAATGTATGCAAGGACATTTTCGAATAAAAATAAACCACAAACATATTAAAAAGGATAAGTAAGGTGTATACTATGCGTTAAGTTAATATTTGACTGAGTGTATGTGTGTGTGTGTGTGTGTGCGGCTTTTGAATGGACAAAACGTGCATGAGGCGCAACAGCAATAATAAAAGAAATTTGCAAATAGAAAATTGAGTTAGCGAAAACAAAGAACGTAACAGGAAGAACGAAAAAAAAAAAAAAAGAAATGACTACAAAACAAGATGGTGGAATTTGTTGAAATTGCCTTTTTACGAGCGTATTAGCATGTGAGTGTATGTGTGTGTGCAAGCATATTATTCATATATGCTGGTTTGTCTGTCTCTCTGTCTGTCTGCATTTGTTCGTCCATTTGGCTGCCAGTGTCTGTGTGAGTTAATGTCTCCCAGATGATTGCCGTGCGAGCATAATAACGCAGTCGTTATTATTGCTCCTTTATTTTTTTTTTTTTGCGCATTTCATTTCATTTCGTTGTTTTTTTTTTTTTTATTATTTACATTTTCGTTTGCGCAGATAAATCAATTTACTTTAATTTCATTTGTTTGCGTGAATTTGCATGTGTGTCTGACACAATTTGCATCAGTGTGTGTGTGTGTGTGTGTGTATGTGTGTTTGTCTGTTTTTATTTGTGTCGGCGGCTTGCGAAAATAAGTTACTGACATACTTGTGCAAGCAAACGAAATGATTTAATAAACCAAGACGCGCATAATTCTTTTAAATGTTTATTGAAATACAAATTTATGCATATCCTTGCTTACAATATTTCTTTTTTCACTTTCGTTTAATTTATTTTGATTTAAATCCAAGTAGAATAATTTTTATTTTTTTTTTAAATTCTTAGATTTTTGTTTTGCAAATCTCTACACAATTATTCAATTTCACTAATTTGACACTACAGCTTCGTTTCGTACATTTATTTATTGTCAGCGCAAGAGTACACACGAGGGTGGTTTGTTAAGTAAAGATACTTGGCAATCGATTGAGTATAAATATTCTGTTTCGGTGAGGCATATCCGAGAACAGTTTGAAGCCGTATGCTATGATTCTTAGCTGAGCCGACATGCTTTTACTGGAGATCTTGGAGAACTTCTTCATTTTATCGGTATAGAGATTGATTTCCGAAAATATTTTACAAAATATTAAAAGACAAATTTAAGTTCATCGATTTTATTATCGATCTAAATCGTCGGAGACGTCATCTTACCAACGGACAAAAAATTCAACACTTGAATCAAAAACAAATTGTAATGACTTCTAAAAACTTTAATAATTACGAAATAATAAATTAAAAATGAATTAAAGAAATTCGAGCATTTATTTTTTTCAGATTCAATTTGCTAGTTGAGTAAAAGAAGACTTAATTAAGAAATAGTTAAATTGTTGGCTAAAGTATTTGTGTTTGCTAAAATATACCTAGACAACTTATTGTTCTACCATCGCACAATACCTATTCACCCACGCATACACACACACACACACACTCACACACAAGCTGATACTCCATTTCATCACAAATCAATGCTACATCGCCTAAATGCATGCTAGCAGATTTCGACACCTGCTCGTCGACGACTGCTGCTAAATAATGTTACCAGCAACAAAGCATTTTCCAATTCATTGAATTTATTTCTCATTTTTGTTTTGCAATTTTTTTATTTTCCATTTTTTTCTTTTTTGTTTTTCATTATACACCGGTGTTGATTTCTCGTCTCAGCTGAGTTGCGCCCAGTTGATTTCAATAGCTGTTCCTCTCAAAGGACACGCGCCACTACGTAGGCAATATTACGGCGTGTTCGATTCGATTTGGAATCATTCGTTTTCCTGTACGCTTCTGTGTGTTATCATCAGGTATTCACTTTGTTTCTGTTGCACGTGTGTGCTTGCGTTTGTCAACAAATGTCAATACTCGATTTGTCAAATTGTCGGATAAAAAAAAAAAAAAAAAAAAAATGATATGGAGCCAACATGTAGAATCCTTTTACAGTAGCTATATTTGCTTTTATTTCAATTGTACTGTTTTCTTTTCTTTGTATTCAGTCCCAGGTGTAAGATATTTAATTAAAGAGTTGTTGCTTTTGAAATGCTATAAACTTAAACTTTTTGTTGTATTTAAATTTTTATACTTACCACCTGCAAAAGATAGTTTGGAGCCTTGGAACAATCGGCGCTGGTATTGTTTAATTTATTTTGAATGGATATTTAATTATATTCGAAACGGAATCTCTTCAGATACACCTAACATGATCCTATATGTCCTTTCATGATCTCACGACTTACGTTTTGAGTAGATTGAGGTTATGAAAGATAATTCGTGGAGCAAAGTGAAAGTCATTTCCATGAAAAGTGTTTTAAAGTTCTTGGCATTTAAATATCCTCCTATATGGCACATGGAATCATTGACCAAATTCTGATGTTGCCCATGTGAGATTCGGAGGCAAATAGAGCGACGAAACTTTAAACTCACACTGACTGGTGGCAACTTGAATGGTGGCCATTTGCAGTTTGGCAGTGCTTACAGGCTCATGTTGAAAATATGACATCTTCTGTTTAATAAACACAGCCGCACCAGCTCTTAACCGGTTTCTGTGGTGATCTGTTTTGTGGAGATTGTATCCCGGTATAAAGATTTGTGCTGAATCCATATTTCCGTGATGAGCATCACATCCAAATTATGTTCGGTGAGAAATTACTTTAGATCTTTAATGTAAGCAACAATACCACGTGCATTCCACAATCTGAGGCTGAGTCTTTGGTGTGTCTTTTTTTGGTATTAAGAACATTAAAAACGAAAGCACATTTCTTAAAAGAACTTATTAGTCTCTTGTGTGTTAACCTTCGCCGTAAGAGCTTCTATGGCTGCCTTGAGTCTACAGTTTCTGTTAGGAGTGGAGTGTTGAGGCATAATTGGTGATGCTACATTAGTAAGCCGGGGATGGTTCACTATTTCCAGTCTTGTGCGCAAAAAGTCAACATTTGAGAAGTCTCCACGCACCATGCTGGCTGTAACGAAATGTTTTTAGCATGTTTATTGCAGTGTTAATGTTAGGCTTTCGTTTGTCCAATTTGATTTGTAGACCCCACAGTCCTTGGACCAAGCCGTATGGTTCCCTCCACAATGAATGCAGTTGAAGCGCTCATCCAACGTTATCTTACATTGGGCAGTTGTGTGTTCCCGAGCACACTTGCCACATACATATGGTCGCACGCAATTATTTCTGGTGTGACCGAACCCTTGGCATCTATAACAAAAGATGGCGTCCACTTTATTCTTCAGTATTTAGTTTTTCTACCAAGACTTGCTAGCGCCCAATCTTGTTGATATTAAGTGTCTCCTTGTCGTTGCCAACTGGAACTAAATCAATGAAGAAAAAGTTTTTTGGAATCAACTTCTCCACTGCTACCCCATCTTTCTCAAGCAGAACCTTTCTGCGACGGGGGTTGTGAACTCACAGGACGTTGTGACCATGTTGCTTGAAGCCATCTTGGCGTGTTGCTTGTCAAGTTTCGTATCAGCAATCTTTATGTTTTGTCCTCCCTTAGCTGGTAAGTATAGTGTTCTGTATTTCTTTATTTATTTTATTCGAAATGGACCCTCACTGTCCCATTTGTGCCTACTTTGAGCTAGAAGTTATTAGGATCAATAAAACCAATAAGTTCGGCTTCCATTTGGATCAAATTCGACACATCATCAACATTTATTGACGAAAATTGTTTTGATCGAGGTACACTGGCATTGCCCACAGCATTCTGATTCAGTACCATGTCGTCGGCTAATTTTTCTGCGTGAGCTATATCCGCTTCTATTTGGTCATCAATAACCGTATTTGATGGCACACAATGATCGCATATTCCGTCGCAAATTAAAGGTTCTACCTTTCACAGTCTCCAAGATTTCTCCAAGATTTCACGTGTATATGCCATATGGAGCTTTGATCAAAGATTACTCCCAGGTATTTGACCTCGTTGCAAAATTCTATCAGAGTGCCGTTCACCCGTATTGGTTTGAGTGATAACAGTTTATACATCCTAATTAAAAGATAAATTGTAGTCTTAGATAGGTTAGTGCTCAGTCCTTCTTTGAAGCAGCAATTTGGTATGATCTTGATGATGCCTTTGAATTTTCCTCTGCAGATAATTACTTTATCATCTTTGCCTTGGAATACAGCTCAGATTGAAACCTAAATATATCGTTTATTCCTAGGCTAAACGCTTTGCAACATTTTGTTTGTATTTGACAAATATTTGTAACAAATTTAAACGGCTTACTTATCCTTGTTTTTTTATTTATACAAATACGTATCTATTCCACTGTCTTGTAACATTGCTGAGTAGCACACACCTGCTTGCAACCAGTCGATGTGCCTAAAAATACAAAATATTCCAGGCGCTCAAGCAGAAAAATGAAATTAGATTGACATTTGATATAAATTTTGTTATTGTTGTTGTTATTTTTAGCCATAGCTCTAAACAGGATTCCCGAGGAAGAGATAGAATACTTTTTTTTTCTTTTGCGAAAAGCAAAGTCAAGTAGTAAGTCAGTTTGTCAGACAGACAGACAGAAAGACAGACACTAAGTTAGTCAGTAAGCAACTTGCTTGCTCAGAAAATGCTTCGCTCGCGCGATGTTTACAAGTGCCTTGAATATGTATCACTGTCGTTTGACATGTTTTCGATATTTGAACTAAAAGTAAAGAAAACGAAAAAGGGGAACACTGCAGTCGAGTTTGCTCGACTACGAGATGCGCTTTACAAAGTCTTAGCGTTTTAATTTCAAAAATATTGTAGACATATATGAGCACTATATAGCATCTAAATATTTGGAATATATGAAATATATGGAACATAAGAAAATATTTTTAAAAGATTTTCATGATTTACTTTGTTAGGAGTATACAAAACTGTTCAGTTGGTTACTAACTTGCCAATTGCGCAATAAATAAAATGTTAAAAGCACTTATCATGGGAACCTACTGACATTTCGTATTAAAAAAATTTTGAATTTGGATTACACATCCATTTAGATTCAGATAAAACCACTAAAACCAACAAAAAAAGTGATCATGTGGCTTGGATTTCATTCCTACGGTATCATATTTGTTCGTCGATGAAAGTGGCCACGTTGGAATACTATTTTTATCCAGATTTGAATGTACTGAATGTTATGTTATGTGGATCCAACACGATGAGACTATGTGTCACAGAGCTGATCGAACAATTGATCTATTGAACGGAATGTTCTGTAACCGTGTAATTTCAAGAAATAGTCCGGTTAAATGAGCATCGCGCCTCCTGAAAAGTATTTATCTCAAAGAGGAGTGTTAAAAAAAAACTTTCTTGAATAATACTTTTTTATTTTGTCTCCTTTAAAGTAATTTTCCTCGTATAAAGTGCATCGTTTTGTGAATTTTTCTAAGCTTTTTGGTATGTACTTGGGCTCTTTCAGCGATTTGGTATTTTTTACCTCACTAAAACGCCTATTTTCATGTGTCTTTTTACTTTTGGGAAAAAGAAGAAATTGCAGGCGAACAAGTTACAAGTTATGACTCTTTTGAATAAATTTGAATCGTCGTTGCCATATTTCAACAGATTCTTAGCGATGCTCATGCGACGGTTCTTTTAGTCAAAATTTTGCTATTCTAGAACAAACTTCGCTGTCATGACCCGCTCGAATGAATACTTTATTCTATTTGTGTATGCATTAGTTCGTGCAGCTTTCAAAGAGAGGGCGCTACTAGTATTACTTGGCGTCGTGTTTAACCGTGACTATATTCATTTGGAAACTACTGTCATTGCGAGTATTTTTAGGCCCTGTACCGAAGGTACAAGAGCCTATTGGTTTTGTGCAAATGTATGTAACAGGTAGAAATAATAATCGGAGACCCCCCAAAGTTACCCCCATTATGGTCAGGAGCGATAGAGGAGTCGATATAGACATGTCCGTCTGTCCGTCTGTCCGTCCGTCCGTCTGGCCGTCCGTATGAACGAAAGGATCTCGGAAACGGTAATAGATAGAGACTTCGTGTTTTTTGCATTCGACTAGGACTGCTCCGGAATTTCACAAGTTTATTTTAAAAACTTGCCCCTCCCCCTCCTTCCCCATAAAATCACCCCCAAGGGTAAAAATTTCTTCGGCATACAAAAAAGTAAGTATGCCAGTATAGAGATACCGTCCTTCTTAGCCAAAATCCGAAAAGTTCATCAAAATCGGATAATAAATAACGATTTTATAAGCAATTGAAGTTGAACGACCCCCCTTTTCTTTTCATACATAAAGAAATGTTTTATAAGGCACTTATTCGTGCAGTGAGAAGTGGTCATGTGTTTGGTCATAAGCTAGGGGAACATTTAATGTGTTTGTTAGGCGACCTGCACTGGTACAGGGCCTCTTACAGTCGGTTACGCCCGACTGTGATTTTCTTACTTGTTTAGTATATGTAATTTTGTTTATTCATCTCAAAATGAAAAAAAGTGGTTTTGAGGGGAGATCTTCTTCGTTAATGTAACATGAAGAAAAGTGCTACCGAAAGTCATCGTATTTTAGTGGAAGTTTATGGTGATTATGCTATAGCTGAACAAACGTCCCAGAAGTGGTTTGCACTGTTTAAAAGTGGCAATTGGACTTAGAAGACAAAGGACGACCCGGACAGCCAAAAAGGTTTGAAGATGAAGAATTGGAGGCATTGCTCGATGAAAATCTGTGCCGTGGGAGTTTATTAAGCAACCATTTTCAGACGTTTAAAAGCATTGGGATTCATCCAAAACTTGGAAATTGGGTGCCGTATGAATTGAAACCTAGAGACGTCGAACTCCAATTCTGCATGTTGCTAATGTTGCTCGAACCCCACAAAATTAATTTTTGCATCGGATTGTCACTGGTGTTGAAAAATGGATTCATTACGATAACCCTAAGCGCAAGAAATCGTATGTGAAGCCCGGCCAACCATCAACATCCTTGGCAAAGCCGAATATCCTTGGCAACGCCGAATAACCTTGGCGACAAAGTAATGCTCTGTATTTGGTGGGATTACAAGGATGTGCTGTTTTATGTGCCCTTCAAAAGGGGACCTCTATCGAATACAATTGATTCGTTTAAAGAGAGCAATCGCGCAATATGTGACTGTACACGAATCCATAATTTTCCATCATGACAACGCTCGGCCACATGTTGTAGGACCGGTTAAAAAATGCTTGGAAAACAGTGTGTAGGAAGTTCTACCTCACCCGCCTTGTAGCCCAGACATGGGCCTTTCTGAATACTACTTGTTCAGCAGGAGAAATTCTTTTGGGATGGAGTTCGCAAACTGCCAGAAAGATGAGCAAACGTCGTAGCTTTCGATGGACTCTTAACATTGAATGCATAAACATTTTATCACAATAAAGCCTTAATTTAAAAAAAACCGCATGAATAAATGTATACTCCAATAATTAAAAACAGTATGATTTGATTTCCATTTGTGGAAATATATCTCCAGTTCTATTAGGGAACTTTGCAGAGATGTTTCAATGTTATTGTACTGAGCCGCGGAAGTGTAAATTGCTGTATCCTCTGCAATAATTGAGACTTAGTTATTTTTAGGTCTAAGTATGTTATACGTTGAAGAGCATTGGACCTAGCACCGAGTATTGATCGCCTCCTGCCATTATATTACGTTGCGTAGATTGAACGCCGTTTAGGTCAATATAAACAAGTCTATGAGAAAGAAAACTGTGGTAACTTTTAATAAAAAAAATTGGAGTGCCAATGAGTTTATATTGATTTTTGCCTCGATATACAAACCAAACGGCTGGCCTTTCTTAGTAAAATTCCTTAGCTTTAGAAACGGGTGCGAACAGATGTATCAGAAACAGTATTATTTCGAATATAAGATGTTGTGTTGCTCAATGTACTTTATTAAGCGGATTTAAATAAGTTTTTCAATTACTTATGACAAACAACTTAATAAGCTGATAGGTATATAGCTTTGAGGTCTGTCAGGGGGCATGTTTATGGATAGGAACAATTTCTGCAAGTTTTGAAATCTTATAGCAGTTGAGTAAACAATGAATTGACGGCCAAGGTAGGCAATCGAATCCAGTACAGTTTTTAGCTTGAAGTGACTTTGCATGCTACTCTGTAAATTTTTCGTGCGGTTCGACGATTATACGTAACGATTATACGTATACGGTTATACGTAACGAGATTAACCAAAAAAACCAACCGACTTCCCTTATCGTATTAGGGTTTGAGTTTATTGCGGTGAGCTGGAGGTTTTGTTGTAAGAGGTTTGATTTCTCTTTAGATGTGGTTAATGCTATTGTAAAGGCACGGAATAAAATTTGTCTTGCTTTAATGGCAATGGGGATGTTTCAAAATGGTTTGTAGTATTTATTTTTTTTTGTCGTTTTAAGCTTCATATTTTAGCTGTAGTTAATTAAAAATAGTTCTAGTCTTAATACGTTGCCTTCAAAGCGTATTTTATTGTAAAGTTCTTTAAGTGTTCTTCAAGGATTTTTTAGTTCCTGAGCGCCGTCAACTTTATGTAGAATAGATCTAAGTATGGTGTCAGTCACCATTCTTGTGGAGGAGTCCATCATCTTATTGTTGGCACCTGTGGTTGATGGCAAGTCGAACTTGTTCTGCTTGAAAACCAAATATTTATCGAGTTTCAACGACTACATGTAGATGGTCAAATGAAAGATCATAGCTCATATTCGCATTGTTTTTAAGTCTAGGCACTTTACGCTACTTTTTTTTTCAAGACTGTTTTTAATTGTTGGAATATCGAGATGTCTTACAACATTTTAATGAAGGCTGTTTCAAGTAGTCATTTTTAATTATTAAAATGTTTGTTACTGATACAAAATATTTAAATACTTTTTGCAGTCTATAACGCCTAACCTTGGCTGTTACATAAGCCCCCACGAACACAGTATACCCTTTTATTTTATGCGTACAGCTTAAAGAAATAAGGAAGTAAATAAAGTACGAACAGTTGCAACATCAAACTGCCGAAGTGAAAAACACGAAAAACAATTTAAATTTGACATGTAAATACCGGCAGTGAAAATTGTGTACTTAAGCATTTAGCGCCATAGAAACGGAGTCTTAGCGGCAATATTTAAAAAAAAACTGTGTGCTTTTTTTTTTTATTTATTTATATATTTGTGTATGTAAACTGAAACTGTGTCAATAAGCAAATAATTCCAGGCAACCAAACATAATACTTATTTGCACTAATTGTGCGTTGCTACGCGATTTGCGAGATGAAAGCAAACTATATACGATTTATATAAGTTCTTTTTGCATAGCTAATGATGTACCTAATAAATACTTCACATATGTTGCTGCTGCTCGGTTTTATTTTTGTTTGTTATTTTTTTGGTGCAAAAAACTTATAGCGATTTACTTGTCAGCATGACACAATTTCGTCAACGTTCGAACACGTTTTCGCACTTAAATTATTTATTAGCACAATTTGCTAGTAAAATATTCAAACGCATTAAAGACACACACACAACCCGCTCAACACTTTCACTCGTCACCCGTAACCAAATTGTGCACTTTGAAGGCTTTGCACGCTCATAAATTCGACCTTTGCCAAGTTCCAAGTTTGTGTGTGGCGCATCAATCTCGACACTCGCTGCTCAGTGCTATTATGTTTCATAAAAAATTTGCGCGCATCAAAACTTTGTTTGGAGTCATCCCTTCTTTTGCGTGTCGTTTGGTTAGTTTTGAAAGTGGTTTGTACATAGTCTAATGTTTGCTTGACAGGACCACATTGAGTAGGTTTTTCAATGCAGCTATTTGTACTATTTACCACCTTTGGTGCTGTGCAGCTTTAGTCTACTATGACAAGCTTTTCGTTTATTTGAAACCTCTTACTACATGCCATGCACCCATTTTTAATGTATGCCTTGATATTTTGACATAAACTGCAGCGTCGTTCTCCTTTCGCTGCCGCCATTTTGTGTGTGTGTGTGTGTGTGTGTGTGTGCAGTAACTTCCGTTCTGCATGCCGTTGTGATTTATCTTATCGCGAAAGTAGCATCAACTTATAAATATTTTAAGTGCATCCATTTTGATGCACGTGTGCCGCATTAGCCGAGCGCCGAAAATATTTTCAACTTGGTTGTGTTCTTCACAAGCGCATCCTTGGAAAACAAGTTGCAGAATAATGCTTTTAATATGCAGCGCATATATTCTCGCTGTCGTTTGCGCTGTGATTTTGAGTTGTTAAGATATATTGCAATCATTAAATGTGCTGCATGCGCGGAATTGCAGATTTTGTTTGCAGTCATTTGTTGCAATGTGTTGTTTTATTAGTTGTCTATCAAAATTGAAAGCAACAATTTGCGGAGAAAACTTTGATCTTTAAAACCATGATTGCAATCATTTGCATAAGTTTGGTTTTGGAAAAAAGATGTTTAAGTGGTTGTGGGCATAATTCGGCATTTAACTTCGACAAAGTAATATTTTAGCTTGCTCCAAGGCGCCAACATGCTTCGACATTGTACGAGCAGTTAAAAAAATTAATAATTTAAAGCTTAAATTTTGCAGAATTTTTTTGCTAATTTTAATATCTAAAACTTTTAAAGAATATTCTTTATGACTGCAGAAACTTTGCGTAAAATATTTATTTTGCTAAACGAACATAATAAAATAAATACTGCAGAGCAGAGGATCTAAAGAATCTATTGATCGACTATAAATATCCGTCATATTGTTAATACTTTACCATCAGTTAAAATCTTCAAATTCATAAGATGTAAAATTTTGCATTTCTTCATCCAAGCTCTCTCTTAAATACCTACTGGCTTAATTGATACAAGACTTTTGACAGATAAAATAGAAGTCGAACCAACGAAACCATAGCTCACGATTAGTTGGACATCAGATATGCTATGAAATTCATTGGAAACTTCCTGTTGTAGAGTAATGATTCTTTGTACGGTGTGGTATAAGACATTACCATAGTTTCAGTCACGTAGATGCTTGTGTCTCTAGATTTCAGGTTTGTATTTAAAACTTTCTCATAGCTAGTATATAATATACCGCAACTTTGTCTTTTATTTAAGATTCGATTGTTGTTATACTGATTTTTCCTTTGTATAAATACTAAATATTCATCTGGAAAAATGGAGTGTAATATTTCTAATAACCTTCACGCACTAGAAATAATACCGCTGCAAGTTATTATTCAAAAGTGTCGTCGTACAAAGAAATGAATAGGATGAGACCACTTCTATTGGATGTCTCTATTACCCCTCCCTACCTTTCGTTGCATAGCGATATTAAAGAGCGACCCATTCGAGTTTGATTCAGGTTGTCATATCCTGTGTATCCATCTCGTTCAGGCGTCCCACCCTTCACAACAAAACTTTATACGGACTTAATTTTACACAAATTTTAATACATTCAGTTCTTTCCTAACCCTAAAATTTTGTTAATTAGGCTTTTATACTTCTCTCCCGTGCTCCTTGCATCTTTGGGTGCGCCAATAATGTTCGCCGACCTTCTCCGGATGATGCGCTTAAGGACCCTGCTGCATACAGGCCTCTTTGATGTCATGCTTTTACTGGGGCTCTGCACTGCACCCAACACTTTCCACTGCACTCTGCACTGACAGATAAGTATGCTCGGCGATTAGTCAGATTGTGCAGTTGAGTCTCGTTTTTTTTTTATTTTTATTACCGAGTTCGTTTCCGATTCATAACCTGCCATTTTGAATTTCTCCAGGACGCCTGAGTAACCATTCAGTTTCCAGTGCTACCAATTTAATTAAGAATTCCAAATAAGGGATTCCAAAGAAAGAGTACCCTGTACACGTAACATCTTCTATCTAGGTGTATTCTCAAATAACAGAGCTCATTGTTTTGCAGAATATAGAGGTTGGCATTATAATTTTTTTCTAAGTTTAAATACACATTTTGCGGCTTCGTTAAGACACTTGGAGATGACTATTATCGCTTCTGTTAGGTTTGATACAGGGTGCGCCATATCGAGCTTCGGTATAGAAACACTGAATAGCTTTGACGTTCGTGAAGCGATTGCCTTGTGTAGGTACGTTTTGGAAACGTCAATTCAGTACAATTTGAGCCATGAATAACTTAACAACCATCATCGGCCCTTACTTCTTCAAAAAAGGCGAAACAGTCGACGGCAAGCGATATCGGTGGATGCTGGCGCACATTGTGTGCCCGGAGATGAGTCGAAAGGGTCTAGAAAACTTCTGGTTTCAACAGGACGGAGCCCCATGTCACACAGCAATCGATACAATGGAGTTTTTGCAGCGAAAATTCCCTGGACGCGTTGTGTCAAAAAGAGGCCGCCGCGTTCACCGGATTTGTGGTGTTATCTGAAGAGCAAAGTGTATATGAGCAAGCCCAAGACCATCACAGAGCTCAAGGAGAGTATTAGCACCGAAATGGCCATATATCGGCCGATATGCTCGAGAGAGTCATGGAAAAATGCTAATCAAGAACAAAGGTGGCCATTTGGTCGATATTGTATTCAAAAACTAACTCAAATGAATTGTAAAGGATCAATCTAAATAAACATAAAACATTTTCAATGAATTTTTGTTTTTTTCCAAAGTTATTCAATATTTTCATACCGAAGCTCGATGTGGCGCACCCGTTATATTAGTACTCGGTGCAGGCATTGAAGAATATCTGCCTTAATCTACCAAACATTTGATTTATCGTTTCTTAGTTCAAAAAGATTTTAGTAGTGGGTGTTTGTGTGCTGAAACAAAACTTTGTGCAAAATACCTTTTTGTCAAACTGTGCTATTTTTTCTCTATTCTGTGGATCTGTTTAGACGTGCCGACACGGAACATTGTTAATAAACACCAGAAAGATAATGCTTTTCAGTGGTAAGGGGGAATATCCATAACAGTGGTTTGATCTTTAAAGAATACTAGCTGTACCCGGCGGGCTTTGCTGCGCACAGTTAAAATTATTTTCATTACACAATATATTCTCCTCCTACTCGACTCCAAGCACTTCTCTACTTCTTCCAGCAATATTCAAAACCGATAAACCAAATACTTTTAAACTATGAAACATTATTCTCTTTTCTTAACTTGATTACTTCATCCGATCCCACTAACATGTGTACCATCCATGTACTTTAAATGTACTTGAATATTTTGTATCTTTAGTGTGGTGGCTGGGGTAAAGCCCCCTTTGATTTTGACCATACTTAAGACGATTACTTTTCCCGATACCATTAACATGTGTAATAAATTTCGTTCCCGTACCTCAGATGGATGCAAAGATATGTTGAATTTTGTTTATTGCTTGTATTGGGGGTGGGCATAACCCCTCCGATTTTGACCAAACTTAGCCTATGTTACTCAGGATGAATGTAGCTTTCCAATGATGAAAGACTTTTTAAATCGACACAGTACTTTTTGAGTTTATTCATTACAAACACACAAAAATGCAATCTTTCCTCATTATAATAGCAGTGTAGATAATAGGTTGGAACAAAAGTCCTTCGTATTCCGCGCTCGTTTTTTTCAATTGAAAGGTGTTTGTCTAATCCCACAGCTTTGCGCTTAGACAATTCAGTGGCGACCTAAAGCGCGTCGAACACGGAGGTCTCGAAGGAAGAAATTCGCCATATTTTACATGCGGCCAAAAGATTTTGTGATGTTGACGGGGCCGATACTTGTTCAATTTGCCAGACGAATTGACACAAAAAAAAAAACCAAATGGACCGAATTTGGTTTTCTTAAAACAATAAAAAACATAATTTTTTTATTAATAAACACAAGGAGGATTAGAAGGTTTTAAGAGAACGGCCCTTTAGAGAAAGAATGGTGCATTCTTAAAATACTAATAAATGATGTCAGTAGAGACATTTCCATCTGTCTGGCTTTCCCTTGAGTTTGAATATTTCATCTGTCCTTTTTTCGTTAATACGACAGATGAAATTTTCAAAATAGAAGGACAGCCAGACGACGGAAATGTCTATACCAACTCTATTTTTTGTTGGAGCCCTTACCTTTTAAGAGATCACTTTACACCTTTGTCAAATCTTTTATTACTGTTGACGTAAAGTACAACAAATTGGGAGTCTCTTTCCTAAATAAAAACATTGTTTTCATATAAAAAATCAAATAAAGGGTATATTAGTATGAAATTATCCAGTTCGAGTGTCTAAAAATTCAAACTTGAAAGCTGTATGCTTAATATCTCCTTGATATGTCCATTGAGTTTTATATAATAAAATATTAGCTTGAGTAGCCGGTAGGTGATACCGCTATTCTTAGGCCAAAGAAGACAGTTTTCGTACCACCTTAGGCTCTTGATTCTCATTCTTCTCTTCTTTAATCTTGTTCAATCTCTTATTTTTACTTCTAAGATGTTTGAAATTTCAAAATGTCGTGTTGTTCGACTTGAAAATTTAACAAGTTCTTCTTTTGTAGTAAGTCGTCCAGGCTTGTTTCGAGATATAAGTTCGGATGCGTTTATTAATAAATTTTCTCTTTTTTTACATTATATTAATAGAAAAGCATTACTGGTAAGGTCCTTTGTTGACACTAGATCAATCTTCTCTTTCTGGCTGTGAAGGTTAGTCTTCCGCATTCAGTCGACGGATCCAAGTGATTTCATGTACATCGCCTACTTTAGAGACTTCAAGGTATATTTCGATATACCTGGCATGCATGTTTCTTGCTGTATTACACATTGTTCATAGAATTTTGCTTTAAATGACTCTGATTTTGTTCAGGTTGGAATTGGCGGTAATGCAGTATACATGAAGGGCATTCTTTATGAATTTGTAAATGGTCACTTTGTTGGATTAAGAGAGCTTATTTCTGGAGGCCATCAGTAATGCCACTTTAATAGCTTTGGATTAGACCATTTGCTGCACCATTGCGACTGCTATACAGTATTTATGGGCACGTACATGTCCAATTGAAGCCTACCAACGTTACACTAGGGCAACGACGTCTTCTCTCTGTCGATTTTGTTCTATCAATAGCAACATTGAAAGTCCTTTGCATTAAAAAACTGCTTATGAGCTCGAACAGCTGAGGGTTAAGAAGGCTCGTTAGCTTGCTCAGAAGACAACAATGCCATTCCCAGTCAAAAGCTTTAATCCATGTACACAAGCATAGAATATTCTCTACTTTCCATCGCATCGAGGGAGAAGTTGACAAAACGGTGAATGTGCTTAGATCTTTAATATACTGAATTACTTTCTTGTCTTAGCTGGAGTTCCTCTAAAAATGTATGCAGGTGTAGTGTATAAGAAGGATTAATTAATTCACTGAATGTTTCGGCTTCGAAAATAAGTGGGCTATCATTTAACTAAAGAACTATTAAGATCTAAGAGCTAAACTTGACATCTTAATAATTTCTTTGAAAAGGCTTAAGTCATTGCTTTTATGAAAACACTGTTTCAACCATTGATTCTGAATTATGAACTAATATGTGGCAACTTTGATTTATTTACAAAATATCGTTCTTATAATTTTCGTGGTAGTAAATTATCACTAACAACCGAAGATATTTTTATTTTCGAAGAGGTAATGGAATTTATATGAGTTCAAATTTCGTTATGTGGTTTTAATACGTAAATTGCCTGCTGCTATATTTCTTCTTCTTCGAAAAACGGCGCCTATTACACCATCATTGAGCCACTATATAAATTTTAGGTTTAAATTGAATCGATTAATTAACAAAATGAACGAAGCTTTATGCACTTTCATTTGCAGATAACTGATATTGAAATTTGAGCAAGCATTCGGAGTTTTTAAATGTGTTTGGTCAAGGAAGTATTTAAAGTTGTTTGATCGTTTGTCATTTCAAATACATTCGTGCAAGTTGCTAGTTAAATGGTTTATTTTAAATTTCAACTTAAAATATCCTACATATTGTATGAGTACTACTCTGTATATGTTGCCTTTTAAGTGTTTATGTGCACATTATGCTCAAAAGTAATTTAAAGGCGCCAAAATAATATTAACTAAAACACGTACAAAGTAAATGAAATTCATGGCATATGTGCGTGAGTGTGTCTCTGCGAGTGTATCTATGTGTACGTAACTAAGTGTGTCGTCGTGCATGCGTTGCATAGAAATGGTATTTGAGACCAAGAGGACCACTCGAAGCAAAAAGCCGCCAAAGTAGGTAACTATTCTGATGTGCTTTGACTTCCTTAGGGTCTTAGCTGCCAACCACTGCAGGCCAAATGAGATTTGAAGTAGCAAGACAGACACATATATAGCTACACACTTAAAGTAGATTTTTTTCATGCAAGTCAAGTAGTGTAACAGACACAGCACAAACGTCTTTGTGTGTGTATGAGTGCCCGTATGTCTAACTGTCGCTCTGTCCATCTGTCCGTCTGTCTGTATGCCAATGATCTGCAGCCGTCGTTCAGTATCTCCTGGCTTGTTCTACTCGGCTCTATGCTCAATGCGCTCTGGGCATACACTTGGCCTCCTTTTGACAGCATTTCAGCATATTTACTTCTTTTTGGAGTTTTTTCTTTTGCATTCGACTCATCGCTTTGCATACTTCGTTTCCTGTTTTTATTATTTTTTTTTTTTTTTAGTATTCATAAGTGAATAAAAATGCGCGCATCTAAATTCTTTTAACTTTCGCTTCGCAGTATCTCATACAGCGAAACATTTATGCATACATTCTCATAGACTCAGCTAATTTTCATTTTTCCACGTTTAGTCTCTGCATATGTTTTACAGTTTATCTCATTTCCTAGTTTAATACGCATACAGACATACATACACAACAACAAAATAAAAGTGCGCCCACACGTATGCTATATCTTTTGCTTGCTTTTTGACTTTAGTCCTATTCCGGATAGGCGATCCTTCTCATTATGCATGCAGCGCCATTTTTTGTATTCTCTCATTCATTCGCCTTATTGCATGGCGCTTAATTTCAAATTTTATTCACGTCAGACCAATTTATAAATCATTTCGTTTGCTTGTGTTTGTCTGTATTCTAGTTGAAATTTAGTTGCTGTGTGTTCTTTTTGTATATGTGTTGGTTAGGTCCTTGGTGTTGTATATTGTTGCTTTATGTAATATGATTAATTTAAATCATTATACTAAATGATTTCTTGTATTTACTCTGCGCACGTATTGTAGTGGTTTAATAGTTTTGGCATAAAGCATTTAACATTTTAATGAAAATCTTTGTATTTTATAATAAACAAATTTTCCCGGTTATTTCGGTTCTCATTCACCTTTGCAGTTTGTGATTTCAGTAAAAATCGTAGAGTTCGCTGAGTAAGAGTTCGTAAAGTTCTACAAGATATTAGAAGGATGAATTTGCTTTAATCCCAATAAAATAATATTCGTAAATATGACCTCGATGAAATATTTCTATGGTCGAAACACTTTGAACAATATGTTTTGAACATTTGGTCCCTATATCGCCTATTGGTGGGGATTGTTGGCTGGATAAAGTACGGCAGTAGAAATGCCGCGTTTTTCTGGGCGTATCTATAGTCGTACTTTGGTGATTTTCAAATCCCTTACAGAATGTTAACTGAATCCTCAATGATATGTACATCCTTATTGAACTATTTTATTAACATTCTGCTTACTAAGCTCTTGAGAGAACGACGGAAGTAATAATTCGTTACATATTTGAACGTTATATTATTTGAAGATCGTATATAACAAGCGACTCAATTTGCTAGTGTGCCAGAACTTAAGGACTTGGCAAACTCAAGGGTTGTGTGCTTTCCTTATTTTGAACATCTCAACTAAGTGTATGATATCTGTTAATATGGATACATCTTTATCAATGGATTCATCCTACTCCTCCATTAATCTGTGGATCAACTGCATAGAAGAAAGGAGCAATAACCCGATCCAAATGAAATAGCAGGCTTCACTGTGGCGTAGCGTTACAGAAGCTCGACTCAAAAGAAACATTTTCATATTCATGAAGAAGGAGCAGGAGATAATTCTGAGAGCCCTGTTTTGAAATTTTTGAATAATAGAGTACTTGGTCCTGCTGGCATTGCCACAAATCATTATTCCATTGGTCCATATAAGTTTTATTATCGCTTTGTATACTAGGAGCTTGTTCCTCAACCTGAGAATTGACCTTTGTCTGATCATCCATAAATAAATGTTAAGTCTTTCATTGAGTTGATTGCTTTTGGTAAGCAAACGAGTACGCCATGGTTCTCTTCTATCCAGCACCATGCCCAGATGCTTGGCTTTAGCACTGCTTGGAAAGGCTGTTTCGTCGAGCTAAGCTTGGATACGGACTTCTCGGGGTTCACCACAATGTTCCATCTCTTAAGCCAGCTATTGATAATGTCGAGTTGCCTTAGAAAGATGTCAGAAGCCACCTGTGGGCAGACGTTGGATGTCAGAAAAGCTTTGTCATCGGCATACGTAGCGGCCAGTAGGTTATTTTCCTCAATGATGGAATATATTATATGATATAGAGCGTATAAAGGACGGGTCCAAATACGCTTCTCTGTGGAACCACGGCTCTGACTTCTTTTATTCCAGAACTTTCTTCGCCACATCTCACAAAAAAGTTCCTGTGCTCAATGTAGGACCTGATGAATTGGTAGTACAGAACTAGCAGAGTTGTCTTTAGCTTGTGGAGCACACTGCGTGCAACAGACTGTCGAAGGCTTGCTTTTTAACCAGAAAGACGGCCGGACAATACTTTTTCTCCTCAAATGTCCTCTTGACTTGTCTATGGCTATGTTCAGCCATGCCATTGCATTCTCTGAAGCCAAACTGATGCTCTGTGATCAAATCGGCCTCTTCCAGTATTGGTCGGACTCCACGCGGGAGTAGTCTGTCGACTACTTTGGAGAGTAGCGTCAATAAACTTATCGGGCGATATGAGGCGAGTTTGGCTGCAGGTTACCCAGGTTTACGAATGAAGCTGGAAGCATTTATTGATGATCTTAATGATTAACTGAATCCTATTCGGAGCTGAGGCTTTAATGGTAGCGATGTCAAAATTATCTTACCCAGGTGACGTCTAAAAAGCTAAAAGTTTCTTCTGTCTCGAGTTTGTAGATTTTTCAAAGGGTGAGAATGCTTCGAATAGGTAGTCGGCAAAGGCTGCAGCTCTTTCTGCATGCGAACGACTTCAGATTCCAGTGGCATCCTTCATGGGCTTCTTCATTTGTATAGGCCTTTTGAAACCCTTGGTTAGCTGCCACAGGTTGTGCTGAAGTTCGGCTGGCTCAACATCTTCAAGGAGCTGCTCCAGTTCTTGCGAAAACAGAACAGGGCTGTTTCCTCTATGGTTGCGAGAATCGTGTCAGACTCGACGAAGGCATCTTTTCTCAGCAACTAGAGCTGCAACTTCCGTGGACCAAAGAGGTGCGGTTAGAGAATCTGTTGAAAGAAGTGGCGAACAACGCAGCGTTGTGAATTTGGGGGTTCAGTTGTAAGCTCAAGTTCCAATAGTAAAGTTCAAACCCTTGATATTTTCATAGAGTTTTCGAGTTTAATTTTTTAACACGACCTCTAAACATCTTCAACCATAAGTTTTTTCTGTTCCTATTACCTTTCTCTATTTGTAGAACCTTTGAATCCAATAAACGAACCGTTATTAATTAATCGGAATCATTAAAGGCGAAAAAACGCTCGGTTTCTTTGCCGCACACACACACACACAAGAGCTGTTCAGAAACATTTTAATTTTAATTTACTTTTAAACAGAACTCATATAAAAACATTTGATAACTTAACAAAAATATATCATTTAAACAAAACTTAAATATTAAATTAAACGTAAAATCAATGAAATCAAAGAACACGCGCTTTAACACAGCACAATACCATTGAGATACACTTGCCTGTTGAGATAGAAAAGTATCTAAAAGCTTTTTCTTGTCTCATGTTGCCAAGTCGTTTGATTGAATTGTACGTTTTTATGTATACAAACAAGAAACAATATAAAAAGCGTGAAAAAATGAAATCATGATACATATATACATATATATAAAATATATCTTATGGTATATTCTATTAAACACATCAAACATCTTTCGCACTATATATCTTGCAGACATTTTTAACTAGCGTGCCGTTTGCTCCTTGATTCAAGCTCACTTCACGCAGCACAAAATTCGTTTTTTTTTTCCTGACACGGGACTCATAATAAATGCAAAGACCGCTCATGATTTTCTTCTTTGTTTTTCTTCTGGCAAATCTGCACAACAAATGACCCGCACATGGCTAAGGATACACTTGCTGTGTCGTCCAAGAACAATGGGCCACACATCTGTATAGATTTCAATCTTGTGTTAATGTAACCGAAAATGGTTGAGACCCAAACCAATTTAGATGTGGAAGCTGTGGCATTAAAACCGAAGTGCGAGAAAGATTACTGCAATGTGACAGACGGCAGCAGGAATGGTCAGATGAATAGTTGGATGAATGGACGTACATATGGATGGTATGAAGCTTGTTGCACACTGAATTATTTATTAAGCATGGCATGTGTTTCTGGCTACAAATTCTTCCCATCATCTCTCTCTCCTCTCTCTCTCTCTCTCTGCATTTTGGATAAAGTGTCATTTTGTTGAAATTTTGCGTTTTTGCTTCTTCTTTGCTGCTATGTTTCCTTTTTTATTTTTTTTTTTATTCAAGCAAATCTTGTATAGCCAAGCAAGTGTATAAAAACGAGTAAATTTTTTATGAGCAACAAATAATGCAGAAAACATGTGAAAATAATTTTCTTAAAATTTGCACAAAGTGCTTTTAGAGCCAGCCAGGCACGCAGCGGCGGCATTCATACTCTGGACGTGTAAATTGCTTTAACGCTCAAATGTGATTAGCCTGGTGATAATTTCTTTGAAGTTTTATAATTTGCATAAAATAATTTCCGGATTAAATTGGCAGAGAATACAGGTTGCGTAATTTTTGAAAAATGTTTTATTTTAAATAGGCTGAAATAGAAAAATGTAAATTAAGTCCAGTAAATTAAGGGCAAGTTTTCCAATTGTTATGTAAATGTTCTGAGGCGAAATGTGTAAATGACAAAGATCAACTCAAAGTATGGGAGGTTAGCTAAAACTATTAAAATATAATAACCAAATTATAGCAAAATGTGGTCTTATTTGAAACATAAATTTGTAGATGCATAGAGTTAGTGTCATCCTGAAAGCTCCTTGTAGCAAGTCTTGTTCTATTTAGATGGAGATCCCACTTTCAGCTTCAAAGTCTATGGTAACCTTCAAGTTGGATTCAATGTGTTGAGATACTCAATTGCATAATTGACGGCTTGATCTTGATCTATGACTGTGTGTGTGTTCTCTTTTATAATAGGTAGGCAGTTGTGATATCATTTGCTCGTTCAATTTGTTCATATCGTCACACTTTGGAGGCAGTATTGCACGTTTGCATAGCCATCTTGAAGTTTCGGCTGCATTAGACAAAAGTTTGGTGGAATTGATTTATTGTTTGTTTAACTATAGATTGAAATATTACGGTTTACGATGTCTAGAATGGTGGTGCAACTAGGAAAAAAATCCGACCATTTCCGTTGACTATACGTTCCATGATCGTAATCAAGTTTGTAGTCGGCTACTAAAAGTCTCCTTTGCCTTTCCATAAAATTGTGTATGCAATTTTTCGTGCATATGATTGCGTATGCTCTTGTGTGACATCTCCAATGCATGGGCGATCTCTTTTAGGCTCACAAGATCATCTTCCGCAATGATTTCCTTGATTTTATTGACGTTATAATCGGTCACACTCGTTGAATGCTGTACAGAACGACCAACCATCCTTAAACGCTTTACAGAGCATATTCTCCAAAGGCTATTTTTAACATTTTCTATGTATCGACTAAGGAATTTCGTTAGCACCACGAAATTTAACACAATTACGTTGATCAATATTTTCATTTATTTTAAAAAATCGAAAAGCCCTACTGAGGTCGACTCAGTGACTGGTTGACAGGTCGCGCTAAAGATTGGCATCATAATTAATGACCAAACAGGCAAGAGAAATGATAAATATTTACAAGAAATCAAAATCTAAAAACTTGTATTTTAGTTTTTTCTAAACTTTTCAGAGTATTTTTTTTTTGGTTTTGTTTTTTATCTTGCAAAAATTGGGAGAAGCCACACATAAAAAACAAATTTCACTAATTTTAGAATTCCTTTCTTGCAGATATACACGTCCTCGAGAAATAAGATTCTATGGCAAAATGGAAAATGGCTCGACCCTTATAAGAAAAGAAGATTGCATAGCAGTTCACACTGGATACTCATGGTATTGACCTTGACTTTGTGCTCGTCTTTTAATGGCCTCTTCCATGGTTGAAACTATTTAGAAAGAAATGTTCTTTCGAATAGAAATGTTAGACTTATTAGCTTTTGCAAATATTGCAGAAAAAATCATCGTACGATGCTTTCTTGAAGATGTGGCATCCCAAAAAATTTTTTGACACGGCTTTGTACATAATTCTTGTATGGCAAAGTGTCTATTCAGCGAGCTATATTGTATTCATAGGATAAAATAATATATTAAGTTTGGGCGAATATATGTAATGGGCAGAAGGATGCGAGACAAACTCAATAAATTATTTATATTTTGAATAAGCCTCCAAATTGGAGTCGATATAGTCTTGTCCATCTCTCCGTTTATCTCGCTGTCAGTATGAACAACGAGATCTTGAATACTATTAGAAAAAAGGCTTCAAATTGGAAAGGAGGTTGTCACTAACCACACAAACTAAGGTTTCCTTCTGAGTTTTTGTATGAAACAAATTTTATTTAATGTATAGATAGAAATGCCAAAAAAAGGGCATTAATTTTTATAAAATATGTCTGCTATGTCAAGATCAAAGCACTAGAAGAATTAGCCACCAAACAAATCTGTCCCACCTCTGTAGATTTTTGTATGAAAAAAATCTATGTCAAGCAATAGTTGAGAAAATGGACGTAGATATTAAACTTGACTATTGAGCAGTTTTTACCCAGACAAAAAACTAAGGCCTTAGTCCATAATATCCTGTTAGCATTACTAATATCTTTAAATGTATTATTGATTGAAGTGTAAAAAGATGTTTGGTTTAAATAACTGCAAGTGGAATCAAAAGCTATTTGAGCTGAGCAAAAAATTAAAGTATTTTTGAAAGCTCCCAAAATTTGTTAAATAGGTGAATACCCTAGCAGATATTTTTGAAGCAAAGCATTATGCAATGGTTGAATCTTTGATGTGTCCAATATCATGTCTGCAATCTACTAAACTTTGTGTTAAAGCATACACCATTTTGTTTGGTGTTTCTTATTACATTTACTACAGCATCTTGATTATCAAGATTTTGAACTGTGATAACCTTGGAAACAGTCATTGTTTTCAACCTAGTTAAGCCTATCTGATGCTGGCAATTTCAAAATTATATAAAGGATGCTTTATATATTCAGTTGCTTCCAATGATTGAAATAATTTTTCCAAGAATGCCGGAAAATCATCCATTTTTAACTGCGGTTGAGCTAAATATTGTTCTCACCTTATATGTGTGACTCGAAAAGTTTTTTTAAATCAATATCTGCTGGAATAAAGGATACCAAGTCATGATATCCACTTCAACATTATGAAGAACCATAAGACATTCTCTTATTGTATGTTGAAGTCGTAGTTGATTGGTAGTTCCGGATAATTTTCTGGATTTCTTCTCCAAACTCTTTTTGTTCATTGAATCATTTCTTCATACATCTATCCATAGTTTGGCGCAAATCCTTGCTATTTTTGAATATTTGACACGTTGGGCGTAATTAATTTGTGTTTCGACTCGATGTGCTCCAACTCGCCGTCAGAATTATGAAAAAACCACTCTGACTCATCTGAGAACTATCGGATTCTCTAAGATTTTAAAAATTTAAGACTCCACTTGGAGGAAAACTCTTTTATGCCACAGTACAAGTCTATTCTAGAGCATCTCTTAACTGCATTTTTTCTTTTAAAAAAGTGATTAGGTAAAATGAAGAGAGTTTTGCCCAGAAAAAATCTGTAGATATGGTAACGCCTGACATGTTTTTTTTAATATATACAAAAGAATCATTTTATACATAAAGGTTTATCGGTCTAAAGGTAAATGGGGTATCTGGGCACTTAAAATGATAATTTTTAGTCAGATTTCAGTCTAGTTGTATATTACAAAGTAGTAGCATGTTTAATTTAGCTGGAAGATGTTAAAATATGATTCGATTTATTGTAAATTAACTGAGCGCACATAAGCTATGTCTACTAAGATGACCATATCAAATATATTTCTTTATAGAACCTATCTTCAAATAGATGCTGCATATTTTGTAAACTAAGATAAAATAAAATAGCAACGCTCAGTGGAAAAAATTCCATGTCAGCAATGCAGTCGAAGTCAACACTTGGGAGATGTTCGGGAATGCAATCAATTTGCAAATTTTCACCATTTGCCGCGTTGTAATGTTTCAAAAAATGCAAAAATTTCTTCTTCTTTTGATTTTGTTTTCGATTTTTATTTTCAATTTTCTCCGCACTTATTTCTGCAACTTATGTAGTCAAATTTTTTCTAAGCCATTGCATCGATGGCATGCGCCTGCCACGTCTTGGTTGTCTTTCAGCAACGCTTGAATGCCTAGCGCCTGGCGCTGATGCTGTTGCCCAAGGGAATGCATATGCCTGCCGTACAATGTCTGAAGCAATGCTGTTCCTTTGGGGCTGCTCAGCGCTATTTGGCTTTGTTACTTTGGCAGTCGTTTCCCCTGTTGCTGCTGCTGTTGAGGTAGTTACTACTACTATTTTTTTTGTATACATCTACATACTCTGCTAGTAATACATATTTTCTGCGCAAATCGAAGAATAATAGATTCCAAAGGTACTTGCTGCGCGCATTTGAATATCAATTCAATTGCATTTCGAATGCCACAAACTGAATTCAGAATTCCACTAGCTTTCTGCTTTTCGCTTCAATTCGACTCGTTTCGCTTTGCTTCCTTATACTGTGATGTAGAAGAAAAAAGAATTTTTTTTTTTGTACAATAGTCAACGAATGCATTGCGAATGTACATTTCTTTGAAGTTATTCAAAGGAATTCGTTATTTCTGTCGAAAAGGATTTTTTCGGAATTTTTTTTTCTTGCCTTGGTAATACCCCAGAATGTTAAATGCAAAAAATTTTGTTGCATACTTAAGGGCGCCATTTTATTTCTTGCTTTAAACATGTGCGATGCATCAAACATGAAATATACATGAAACTGTTTCATTAACTCAAAAAATGCCAAGTCAATAAACTGATTTAAATACCTGGCACGTGTTTTGCTATATATTAATTACAACAACTCAATTTCGGCACAAAATGGCGCTACACGCATACATTGCATGACAATATACTTGGTTATGTGTGCGTACGACACTTGATGTGTATTTGTAGACCATTATATTTTATTTTCGTATAAATTATTCCGCTCACTCATCAAGATTTCGCGCTGTTATAAACACGTTTTTAATTAAAATCGTACAAGAAAAAAAAAAGGAGATAGCAAAAAATAAACCAACAAAGTTGAACAAAGCAACCTGAAATACGCGTAAGTAGCAGCGCCAGCAACTTCAATTAATGCTGCATAAAAGTCAATTCTGCAAAGAACAAAGCTTAACGAGCAGCAACAATAATGCGAACAAAATGGCTGAGTAAAGTAAAAGTCAAAGGCGAATAAAATGCGAACAATTGTCTGCGAAACAAAAGAAAATGGCGCAGCATTAGACGCGCAACAGATTTCTCTTTGTTCAGTAAAAACACGAACACGTAACGAACGCAGACAAATAAATGTGCATAAGCACACAGATAAACAAAAAAAATGATGATATTCAGTTTTGAAAGGTGAAGATACTCTGCACCGAGTGGTTTGTTATATTTAACTGTCGTTGGGTAGACATGTGCGTGCGTATGTTGGACTCGTTTTGTAGTATTTTTATAAATGAAATAAACGAAATAAATAAATAAATAATAAAAGTAACATCTCTTAGCACGCATGATCTTCTCCTGACCATGGGTATTTCTGTTTCCACATAAAGTTTTCTAAAATACTGAAGTTGATACTCTCAATCGTTACAGACCGTTCAAGACCCATTGACGGTGTGCGAGAAGATACTCAGTACTTCATATCGTCCTCACTCAATATTAACTACGTAAGTCGCTTTTGATTGTAAACTTATTCGCCTACGTGAGCAGTATCACTTTCTTCTGGTAGATCGAGCCCAACATATTCTGTATGGATGGAAAAAGGCGTAGAATATGTTACATCAACATCAAAAAAATTTGCAGGATAACACATAACACATATAAGTGCGATAGAGCATCTTTGAAAGATGAACAGTCTTTCATAAGATACCTAGTACAGACCGGGTATCAATAAACTTCATTCATATCGACTTGCCGAAGCGGCTTTGTAATCGACCAATAGGATATGTGTGTCTTTATTAAACGAATCTTCTCCAAGATTTTTGGTTGTGTGAATGTTTGAAATGAAGCTTTTTCCACGGTAGTTGCAAGCAGTGAAATCTATCCTCTTAAAAATAGCACAAACAACACTGAGATTTCCGTTGTGGAGCATGGATAAATTGGTATATATCTCGTAGAAAAGATGGTTCATATTTATTACAAACTCTTCTCCGCCAGTCTTGAACAATTCAGCTGGATGCCTATTGGTACCTGCCACTTTGTTATTTTTCTACTTTTTGATATCTGAATTAACATCTTTGTAGTCCGGTGGATCTACCTTAAAGCCAACAGCAACTGTTGGTTCTTGCGTCGCTTCTTTAATAGCCTCCAAAAAGGTCACAAAAAAAAAGTGGGTTTTACATATTCTCAGAGATTTCTGTGCAGACGTTCGACTTTTTGATAGAGTTTTCGCGCTTCTTTCCAATAACATAACATCTCAATCTTTCAAGGTCTCACCTTTATTGTTCCCTTTTCTTGCGTCTTAAAAGGCGTATTTCTTCTCTCCGTTTCTCTCGATATCGCTCTCTAAGAGCCCGTGTAGTTACAGGTCTGGTATAATCAATGACCTCTTTAATACCCATATCCATGAAGTGTTTGATATATCTTTACGGCTCACCTTTATATTCAGATGGCGAAGAACTTTTTTAGAGCAGTCGGGACAGTGTGTTTGAGAATGCTTCGGGGGTCTGTTCTGATTTCAGCTTGCCAATGTATGGCTTTCGTTAAACGTTTGGTCGTGCGGTCCAGTCCGAATCGATATTGGCATGTTTAAAACGCACGATGCAAGGCTTCCGTCAAGGCTGCGTTCGCAAAGCACGATTTTGACATTGTGTTTGGGACGGCGGTCGTAGATCCGTTGCAAGCACTTTTGAAATTTTTATATCCGACCAACTCTATTTCATGGATTGCTGTCAGACCTGTATTCATCAAATATATTTCCACTTTCCATACTAAGCTGTAAATATCCCTTTGAAATATGTATGAAATGTCCGTCCATAAGAAGTCACGCTTTATTACGCGTTGTAGATTGTACCAACCGCTCCTAGGCTCCACTTAAACTTGGATTAGCTGGATAATTTAACACCCAATTGATGTATTTTACTGTCAATTCTGCCTTTGTGTAAACCTAGTCGAACAAATTCTTTGCCTCTTCCATTTTATGTCCACACCAACAAAACTTATGCCAATGTCGAATCGTATAGTCTTTCGAATTTATAATGTCAGCATAAGATAAGAAGTCTTTTGCAAGTTTTAAACATTTTTTTTTTTAAGTGAGACAAGTAAAAAGTGATACTCATCTCCTTTCATGGCCATGTCATGAGTCCAATAGTTACTTTAGCTGCTTTAAAATAGTCAAATCTAATAAAAGTCAAATCTAATTCAAAATAAAACAAAAAACAATTTGACTACTGGTTCTCAACAACACCATGACGTCTGATATGATCAAGTCTTTTTAGTATCCTCCTCTAATTGCTGTAGAAGGTTTGGCTCCATTATTTTTAAACTTAATGCAATTGGTAAGTTTGCGAATATTTACGACTCCTCAACCACTTTAGTAGACAATTTTTTTCAGAATTGATCAAGAATTTTAATAGGATTGTCTTTCTTGGCAACCAAATGGATGTTCTCTTGTGAAATTTGTCAGGCCTGAACACGTAGTTGTTATCATTGGCTCTAATATATGGAATCAGTTACTCCTCCTAAGTACACAGCACAAGAAATCGCAAAATTGGACTCTTTAAAGAGAAATTGTGACATTCCATTTGGACCGATTGACAGCCATACATAAACCGTCTTCTCAAACTTATTTTTCGAAAACTTGATGTTGACTTTGATTTTTTCCCCTTTGTTAGAGTGGGGAAGCGTAAAATATGATTCATCGTCGATTATCCAAAAGCATGTTGAGTATTTGCGACTAAATATGCCACACAATGTCTTATCGTCTGCAATATGCTTTATTTTTGTAAGTCCAAATATTTTTCTTTTTAAAAGAATTGTAGATCGTCGGCTGGCTACAATTTTGTGACAGTTATCCTTGTTGAACAGACGTTTTAGGGTACCCATCTTTCTTGGAGTCATTTTCTTATTGGATGCACCAGAATCAGGCTGACGAGAAGCAGCTATGTATATTGATGTCATATCGGTGTAAAATAGCATTAGTCGGTAAAGGTACTCCTTCTGCCATAAAATGTCGTACAGTGTACACTTTTCCAAACTGAATGTTAACGGAGTAGAACTTGTACACACGAGAACGGAGGTTGTCCTCCTTTGATGGCATTATTTTAAGACACTTCATGTTCATTAAGAATTCTATACAATTGAAAGGAGTAACATTGCTCGATCAAAATATTACAAACAATTAGTATATAACCTCAATGCTGTAGAGTAAATGGTTATCAAATCGTTTAGGATATTGCCCCAGCAGTTAGCTAGACAACATCCTCAAATTTGATTTGGGCATTTAAGATCTCCGCCGTAAAATTATTGACATTTAGAATTTGTTAACCTAGAGCCTCACCAAGAGTGTTCTTCATTAAAATCACCTACTGCAAGAAACTTTGCCGAAGAAGTTTTTAAAATGTTCACTAACTAATTTGAATTAAGAGGGAAGTTTGTATTAAGTAATGTCTCCTGTGACACATTTAACTTTTAATGGTGCTACTTATCTTGATGATATTTCGAATAGCCTGCAGATTTTCTTATTTTAAAATTGCACCTGCAGCATGTTCTCTATTATCATTTAGACTTGTTAAAAGATTAAATTCTCGAATTTCGAATAACGATCTGAATGTAAAACAAGAAAATTACAGTCGGGTATAACCGACTGTAAGAGGCGTTGTATCAGTACAGGTCGCCTAACCAAAACAAATGTTTCTCTAGCTTATAGCCAAGCAGTGCAAAACAAAAAGGTAAGAAATGAATAAGAAAAATGGTACTAACGAAAAGTATTTGGCTCCTCCCTACTTCTCACTCCACAAATATGTGCCCTATATGCATTTATTTACGGGGAAGGGGGAAGAGCAAAATTTAAAAAAAAATCTTAAAATTTCGGAGAAGTCCTAGTCGAATGCAAAAATAACTAAGTCTCTAATCTATCAACAGAATAATATTGTCCTGTAGGTGATTTGTTAAAGCAACGCAATGTGATTTAGCAAACGGTAAACGCACTTCGGTACTTAAAAATCGATCCAAAAATTGTTTAAATATATGAATACACATGAGTAAAGCAGCTTTCACTTTAACAATATTCTATTCATTTCCTAAAAATACTTTACCTTGAATCGATTACACAATTCCATTTTGCAATTAAAGTTTTACACTCGCCTACATTCATGCCGATAAAATTATACCCGCTGTATATGTTGCCAATAAAATAATTTGTTTAACATTCTCGAAATGAAATCTGCTTAAAATATAAGCCAAGCACACAAACAATGGAGCAACAACGTAGGACAACGAAACGTTGCAGTAGAAACAAAGTAGGCTGAATTCAGAACACGTTTCGCAATGAAAGGCATTCCTGTTTTGTGCCTCATCCACAGACATTTTAAGTCAACTAAAGACGATCCAAGCTGTATGAAGTGGCATCAAGTAGGCTGCCGAGAAGTATGAACACAATAGGCAACTGAAAAAAAAAAAGAAAAAAAAATACTCAAATAAGGACTCAAAAAATGCGCGCGCTCTGTTGCCTAAATACAATGGAGCCAATAACACAAAAAGACGATGTGTTGAAGCCGAGCGTCAAGAGTGGAGCTGTGAAAGATGAAAATAAAATGGCATATAGTGGAACATATTCTTTCATATAATGCCGCACGGAGCAGAGATTCGACGACATGGCGCTTCAGCTTCTCACGTGCCAAAAATGAATTGGCTGCGAGACATGTTGAGTTGCTTCTACTTCTATGCTTATGCTGCGCTGCCATCGAAATTGTCCTCACGTCTAGACATAATTTCTTCAATCATTTATTACCTAATTAAGTGGAAGTATGTATAAGTGCCGAACTCAGCCGCCCCACAAGCAGCTGTGGAGGAGTGGTTCGTGTGCGAATGTGTAAAGCTGACAAATAGTTTTCTTGGGTTCATAGTCAGTATACAAATTAACTGGCAACATTCCAATGTTTGACCTTTCTTCTGCTGTATATGCATGTCCTTTTTTTTTTGCTATGTGGTTGACTGTGTTTGTGTGTACTTTGTGCCCAAGGACTTTCATCCCTATATGCTTGCTGCCTTTGTCTTGGATCATCTTTTGTGGGTGCAACCTGCTCTGAGTACCTCCTGCTATTGTCTGTTCAATTGTTTTGTTTTGTTTCGTGTCAGTATTGGCAGCTCCTTTGTTGCTCTAATTCTGCCACCTGAAAACCGAAAACCGAAAACTATGACAAGCTGACTTTGGCTCGAATACATTCGTTAATATCTTTTTGAGCTTGTCAACACGCATATAAGCAAATAGCTTGGCCCTGCTTTGTTGTTTAGGGTCAATTGTGTCGAAACCGTAGATTTTGCGAGGTTGGAATGGTAGGTTATTAGTTAAAAACTCAAAAAATAATAATAAATAGTAATAAGAAAAAGCCTTAAATGGAATTGCTTAAGGATACGAAGAAGTATAATGGGTGTACCAATTTTACTTTTTAGTTTTTCAGTCTGCTATGAATATCCACCCAAGTATATCGACCCATTACAGCCTAAGAGGAACCTAATCCTTTCAGTGTTGTATTGAAAATCTTCAAATTTGTGACTTGTTTAGATAATCTCCCATATTATAGGCGATGCTCTTTGAAGATCATTAACAGTTGCACTGTTTTTTAATCTTATTTTCGCAGGTCGATTTTGCTAAAAAACCCATTGGTAGCTTAAAGGTAGAGTAAGCTGTTCTCCCTCTACACAGATGAGTGGTTACGATGCCTGAAGAAGCCAACTTTTACAAAAATTTTGATTTTTTCGATTCGAAATTTAACTAAAATTACTGAAATTAATAAAGCTCTACCAGTTCTTCCAGGTGTGTCTATAAAAAATATATTCTGTGTTGTGGCTCACATTATCAGTAGTATTCTGACAAATTTCATTTCTGCGGATAGATTGTGGCAAACCGAAATCTTTTAAATCCATTCTCTTAATTCCAAATTACTGTCCATATTATTGTAAAAATTGGCTCTTTCACTAATGCTAAAAAATAAATAAATAAAAGACATTGTTACCCATTTGAAGTCTTAAAATGTTTTTGCAGCTTTTTAAAATAAATTCTATTTCCCTCAAATAATTTATAACTTCTAAACTAGCCCAATTACTTATCAAACCACCTTCGCTTCATAACTTGCCATTGAGTATGTGTTATAACATTTTTGAATTTTGGCTTTGTTACGTTTCGCAACAAAAATTGGCGGAGGGAAAAGAGAGGGCTACATTGCATGCAATTATTCAGCTAAGCAATAAGACAAAAGCATTTCAACAACTTCTACTCGTAGCAAGCCTTGGCACAAATATTGCTGCTTGACATTAAATTCTGAATAGTGAATAGTTCGAGTAAAGTATTTGCCACTCCCTCTGGCTGCCATCCTATGTCACAACGTTCTTTGTTGCCAAATTGTAATTTGCATTAGAGCCATGGTGGCGCCGTACATTCGGGGCTGCCGAACTTCAGTTCCTTGTCAGTTTGTTCGCAATGTCACAAGCAGCCGCGAATTGCATTTCGGCGCGTTTTAATTTGTAGGCTTACTTGAAGCAGGCAATGTTCGTGTACAGTGGTATGGAAGTCATAATGGAATATTAAAAGTTGTAATGGAAGATGAAGACCTTTAAAAAAAACTGTGTATGGTAAAGTAAGTTAGGAGACCACATAGGTCTATAAAAATTTTATTGGAAATTATGTTAAAAACAACTAAAACTAAACGGTTATCCCTGTTTTGTTACGATGTGCATTTTAGTTAAAACTTCTGTTATGTCATGTCGATTATTGATTGAGCTAAGAAGTTTGATAGTTGACCCAATAAACTTTTTGACACGTTTTTTACAAAAACTTCTCATTGCTTACTACTAGCTCTAGTCTAGATCACTAGAAAACTGACACTTGTCGCCGTCTGCGTCATATGGAAGTTTTGTGTCTACTGATTATACTGTCGATCAGATCAAATAGCTTTTGTATTGTGCTACTTCGAAGGGGAGTTCAAATGGTATGTATTCATTTTTAGCTTTGTCAAATCGATTCGGAGTGTCCTTAGGAAAAATTCCAGCGTAGTTTGATGCCAGTGATAATTTGGATGCTGAGCACTCAGTAGCATCTATTATAAAGCGTAATTCTGTACCTGATATTCAGGCTGAGGTGGTTGTCAACATTCAAGGTGGACGAAGTTTTGTACAACATTGATTCTTCTTCATTAATTCTTCATCATTACAGACCGTCTAAGACGCGATGACGGGAAGTACGAAGTACTTTGTCTTGTTCTCAATCACCACTAAACCCATGAGTCTGAGGCTCTGAGAAAGCATTAGTACCACTCCGTTCACTTCCTACTGGAAGATCGAGTATGTATAATATACGATAGCGCGTTACCCTGCCTTAAACCTCTTGACATACACAGCGGGATTTCCTTACCTAAAGATTGTTTAAAGAGCACTGAAATTGCTATCGTGTGCGTGGGTTCCACTAGAAGGCCATCTTCGCAATCGTTCTCGCCTTCTCTTGACCAAGGTAACATTTGTTGACAAAAGATTGAAACTTCTCACCAATCATGTTTTAGTTATTTCTTATTTTTGAGCTCAATGAAGGCATGAAGCAGATATCATCAGCATAGTCTTAGTTGCTAAGATTCTGATTTAGTATCTACTGTAGACCCCGTCGAGGCACTATAAAATGGACGATGTGAAATTATAGAACCATACAGGACACCTCGGTTAATGGTAAAATTAATGCTGTCCTTGCCTTTAAACTGCACGATGAACCATTTTTCACATTGACTTAGGTCGCCGTTTTGAATTCTGGACAATCATCCTTCCATCTGGGAAAGTCTCAGATATCCAAACCTCATGAGGTTATTTCCTACCCAGTATGCGGTTCGGTGTATAAGCTTCTGCTGCTCAGTATTGGAAACAACTGCAGTTTTTGTCCAGCGATTTTCGACTGACGCTAGACTAGACCCATTACTTGCCTTGATAGGCGGTATTTTTGGCTGCATATTCTGCCTTACTGTCTCTGGATTCCACATTAGCTCTTTCATCTGCATAAACAAATTTTTTAATATAACTTGGTACTTCGTTATATGATCGACGATGGTTAGTTGTGCTTTCAATAACATGCGGTCTCAATCAAAGTCCAAGTCAGTCGTATTTTCCTCAGCTTGCTAGTACGATGTTTGGATTTGCTTTCAAGTTGGAGTAAAATATTGTCGCGAGAGGGCAGAGACTAGCGCAGGCACTTCCAGGAGACACTTGTGGAATCGCCTGCTATCGGCACTTGGTTAATTTAATTCCTGGAGCGCCCGTCGGGGAACTCAGGTTTATTTGTGGATATTAAAATTCTTTAGAATTGTGTGCCTGATCGGCTGACTGCCTTTTGCAAATACAGTTTTTTAAAGATTGCCTGATGCATTCATGTGGTTTTTTTTGACCCAATAAGTACGAAGCAACCAATTTTCCATTGTTTACGGTTCTCCAAGTTATAAGATTAACATTTTTATTTGCAGCACTTCTAGTTTTATCAGAACCTGATGGACCATGATATACTCAATTTGAGGTATTCGAAACGATAGTAATACAATTTGTAGATCAAACAATGAAGTAAAGCTCGTCCTCCCTCCGAATATACTCCAAAATCACCTCGAGTATCTGTTATATTTTTGGAATATTCTACTTCAACACCTTTGACCCTATAAGTTAACATCCAAAGATGTGGTTAATTCGTAAGATTTCTCTTCTGTTGATGAGATTGCTTTAGAGCGATGTAAATCTTATTCCTTTAATTTTTTATCAACTGCAGTTGTTCGGTTTGACATCCTGTCTATTTGATACCCATAATGCCATCATAAGACATTATTCTTGCAATATCTGCAGTTTTCTGAGAAAGCCAGTAGTAAAGCTTGAGTAAAATCAACTAATGTAATTGAATGCAAATACGCATTTTTAATATTACATACACCCATTGGAAATGCGCGCACGAAAATAGGGAGATCGAAAAAAAAAAATTAAATCAATAGTTCAGTGGTGATTACGATGCCGATGCAATAATTGAATTGTAATATCCTGTACTGAATGAAGTTTCTACAACAAGGTGCCAAAATATTTAACATAGCAATTCGGAACGGCTTCCATATCCTATGCACAATGGTGATAAAATTTGCAGCAAAAAGTTCCGCTCCAGGAGAGCATAGCACTTACGTTAGGACTGTCTGAACAAATATCGCCTGTTGTTATCATTAATTCAGAAAAACAAGAATGCTCAGTAATATAACCCAAACGTTACAAAGCTTTTTGTAAAACCAATTAAAAAATTGGTACCAGCCATGTGACACTATATAAGCAGTGTATCAACAGTTGAACCGTGCATCAAATTTATAAAATATGGACCGAAAACAAATGAAATAAAGTGTCAATCGGGTGGTAAACTCAGCAGCCATCATGAGACAGCAACGGATGTCAAACTTTTATAAGCAGTAATTTTTCTATTTAATGCTTTTGTATGATGATTCATTGCGAACTTCATTTCAGTTTTATCGAGCTTCGGGATTCTTCATTCTTCAGAGAATCATAGAAATTGTTATTAATTTGTTACCTTATTGCATAGCCCGATAAGTTTTGACTCATATAACCATTTAAATGTTGCTCTAATATTTCGTGCATACTCAAACGAGTCCTTGTATCACTGTAAATATATATATTGTATATAGTTTCATGACTTTTCGACTATCGTGCATAGTTTCTGGCATGGCATGGCATGGCATGGCATGGCGGACATTGTCATTATTTGCAAGTTTTATGCTTTGCTAAATTTTTAATTTAAATTCAAATGAAACAAAGCACAACAGTTGCAGCTGCAGCTGCAGTTGCAGCGGCGGCAACAAATGAAAATGAAAAGTTGCTTTTCACTATTTGTTGCTTTACAAGTATTTCAATTTTATTTCTTTTTTTTTTCTCCTATTTTTCACAACTTTGCTTTGTCTGTGCGAGCCTGCATCTATTTTTTTTTTTTTTTTTTTTTTTCGCTTCCATTCTGATGAATAAATAAATAGAGAAAATGAAAAGTCCATTCGATTCTCATCAAATTGACAATCAGCGTTTTACTTGTTTTTTATTTAAATCTTTTTTTACTTTTACAATATTTCAATACAAATATGCGCATTTTTCATTTCACTTCTAGCACTCATTGCATACATTTTGTTTTATTTTAATTTCATTTCGTTTCGTTTATTTGTTATTTAGTTATAATCTAACGTAAAGCCAACTTAGTCACTGTTCTAACATATTCTCGTACGTACATATTTACTATTCTGTTTGTTTGCTATTTTTGTTTTATTTTTTATTTTGTTTATTTCGTCGTTATTTAGCTTAGTTTTTTTGCTGTTTATTTTTAATAATTTTATTTCTCATTTTCACTTAACAATTTTTTTTTTATAATTAATTTTTTTTTATTTTTTTGCTATGTTCAACTATTAATTTTTATATTTTTTATTTTTACTACAACATTTGCATGTATTTGTTTTTTACATTTGTTCTGCTTAATTAGGCTAGTATTTATGTATGCAAATTTATTTACTAATGTATTCATGCGTGTATGTATGTATTTCATTATCAATGTATTGTTGTATATGTGTATTTTTTTTTATAATGGTACATTACAGTGTAGCATCGCAAAATTGTCGTACAGTCTATGTAACAACATTTTAGTTAAATATTGGATCTCATTTGAATTTCATTTTATGTGGTGATATTTTTCTCTTTTTGAATGATGTCTTGCAGCTTTGCAGGAAGTATTGTCAAACAAAATAATTAAATTAATAAATAAATAAATGAAATAAAAATAAAAAAATAATTTATTATTAAATATATTATTTTAAAATTCAAAATTTAGTACAAAAAATTACATTTAACAAGATTAATAACTATGTATATGATAATGTCACCAATTTGTTATACACTTAGTATTTCTACCAAAGTATCGCCAGTTTAGAAATTACTTTTGAATATTTCGTATGCTGCATTACTAGAATTGTACAATATGATGCTTAGTCTGCTTGAAAAATGGCCGAGCGTCATATTTAACTTTCTTGCAACATGAAGAACTAGTACCGAGCTAGTGAATTCACTTGCTCTAGAGAATTAGATATTCGTAACTCGCTAAACTACTGCACTACAAACAAGTAAGGAAATACAGTCGGGCGTAACCGACTGTAGAGGCCCTGTACCAGTTCAGGTCGCCTAACGAACATATTAAATGTTTCCCGAGCTTATGACCAAACACATGACCACTTCTCACTGCGCGAATATGAATGAAAAGAAAAGGGGGGTTGTTCAAATTCAATTGCTTATAAAATCGTCATATATTATCCGATTTTGATGAACTTTTCGGATTTTGGCTAAGAAGGACGATATCTCTATACTGGCATACTTACTTTTTTTTGTGCCGAAGAAATTTTTAGCCTTGGGGGTGATTTTATGGGGAAGGGGGGGGGGAGGGGCAAGTTTGGAAAAATAAACTTGTGAAATTCCGGAGCAGTCCTAGTCGAATGCAAAAAACACGAAGTCTCTATCTATTACCGTTTCCGAGATCCTTTCGTTCATACGGACGGACAGACGGACGGACGGACGGACAGACGGACATGTCTCTATCGACTCCTCTATCACTCCTGACCATAATGGTGGTAACTTTGGGGGGTCTCCGACCATTATTTCTACCTGTTACAAACATTTGCACAAACCCAATAGGCTCTTGTACCTTCGGTACAGGGCCTAAAAATGGTACTAACGAAAAGTATATTGCTCCTCCCACTTCTCACTTCACGAATAAGTGCTCTATAAAACATTTTTTTATGTATGCAAAGAAAAGGGAGAACGGAAGTTTCATAGGTCGTTCAAATTCAATTGCTTATAAAACCTTCATTTAAATTTTTTTTTGTGCCGAAGAAATTTTTACCCTTGAGGGGGATTTGATGGGGGTTGGAGGGGCAAATTGTAACTATTTCCAATGCAGTATGATGAGGGTGTAGAATATATTTGACCGTCTGAACAAGGTTTTAGTCTAACTGCTAGTAGAATATCTTAAAAAATTATGCCGAAAAAGGCTATCAAACGAACCATTGGACAGTTATATACGACGAACCTAATTTGTATCAGTTATTTTATTAGGCCCTGTACCGAAGGTACAAGAGCCTATTGGGTTTGTGCAAATGTTTGTAACAGGTAGAAATAATGGTCGGAGACCCCCCAAAGTTACCACCATTATGGTCAGGAATGAAAGAGGAGTCGATATAGCCATGTCCGTCTGTCCGTCCGTCCGTCTGTCCGTCTGTATGAACGAAAGGATCTCGGAAACGGTAATAGATAGAGACTTCGTGTTTTTTGCATTCGACTAGGATTGCTCCGGAATTTCACAAGTTTATTTTGAAATTTTGCCCCTCCCCCCTTCCCCATAAAATCACCCCTTAGGGTGAAAATTTCTTCGGCACAAAAAAAATTGAGTGTACTAATATAGAGATAACGTCTCTCTAAGCAAAAATCCAAAAAGTTCATCAAAATCGGATAATAAATGGCGATTTTATAAGCAATTGAATTTGAACAACCCCCCTTTTCTTTTCATTCATATTCGCGCAGTGAGAAGTGGTCATGTGTTTGGTTGCATAAGCTCGGGAAACATTTAATATGTTTGTTAGGCGACCTGAACTGGTACAGGGCCTCTTACAGTCGGTTACGCCCGACTGTATTTCCTTACTTGTTTTTATTATTAGGTAGTAGGCACTGCGACCTTTACAGGTCTAATGTGCCCCTTTGTATCAGTTAAACTGTTCAGATCTCCTACGATATTGTCAGATTATTAAGAACGATTATGTCCATTAACTATATCGAGGAACAACTTAGAGAATTGCTGTATACGTATCCCTCATGGTACAATAGATGTTTGTCTGAAGAGACTTACAATATTGTTACACCACCCATTAATCGGTCGAAACTTTGACTGACTTGAAACATGTTATCTAAAGCCTAAATATAATTACTATGAGCCAATTATGCATGTGACCCTAGCCATAATTTTAGCTTTTCGAAGCACTTCAAAGACAATCTAAAAACAGAGTGATAAGTTTTTTCCCAATTGATTAAAATAGTTGCTATTGCTGAGGAAACTATTGCAATGGAAACATTTCACAGACTTATAATAGCTAACAACAAATTATTTAAAAACGTTCTGTTAATTGCATCTGGGGCCACTCAGAAAGCACAACTAGCTAGATTCAGTATATTATATAGTACTATTCATTATATCTTATTAGATTTGCTTCTAGGCGTCATTAATTTTGGAAAATTTGTTGCCACTTTTTGAGATAAATGGTGTCGTAAGATATTACACTATGATATATTCAGGGTTGCTGGCAATAGGTTCCCGCTTTCGTGAACATCACGTTAATCCAGATTGCTTGAGTATTTTTCCTTACAAAGATGTGACAATATTCTACTAATATATAATTCCTACTTATACTACTAGTAAAGAAATGTAGTAGATTGTGATGATGGATGGATATTTGGGTGTTTGTTACTCTTTTACGCCTAAATCGCTATAACAAGATGAATGCATTTTGGTATAGAAATATATTGGATGTTGGAAAAGAAAATAGCCTTATTTTGGAGTGTGGGTAATGCGCATTCATATGAGCGATTAACAAAATTTCTCATATCTTTTCATCCATTTGAGGCACAGAGATGAAATTTGGTATACATGGGATCGGGAGAATAAAGATCAAATGTGTGAACAGTTTGATGGATGAAGCTAGTGCTCCATCGATTAAAATCATTGTCTTGTACCAGTTGTACGTTACTGCGATGTCTCTTAACGTGTCTCTTAATGTCGTCTATAAGACTACCACAGATTCTTGTGACCATTAGCTTAACACATTACCAATATTCCGGTGAATAGGTCACGATTTCTATTAGGCGATTGAAACAATGATGATTTTTTCATTCCTGATAAATAAATCCTACAAAAGTTTTAAGAGTAGTGCATGACTTGAGTTCACGATCTGATCCTGCCAGAACAGAGTAGGCTTGCATTACGAAACAAGCGCACGATTTATGCACAAATAATCGCGCCCATCTGGAGATATAGCATCTGGGTTATTAAATCTAACAACAACAGTTTTGAAATAATGCCCTTGGTATGTCCGAAACACGACTCTGCACAGAAACCTTAAGATTGCTCAAAGGGACGATTAGATTTGTATCTTTTTAATCCAAGCCACCTAGCCAGAACTTTGGACCAAGAATATTCTATAATACACCTCAAACGCCTCAATTTGAACTACAATTATAGATTACCCCAGCACTAGCAACCCGTCTTAAATTACCTTAGGTTCTATCTCAGATCTCCTCTTTGATTTCATATTAAAAAAGACAAGTTTAAGGGTATCTAGCCCTATCTTGATTTACAATTTGTTATAATATTTGATGATTATAGACACTGGCACTGGGTTAATTATAGGAAAAATCTGAATGCCTAACTGTCACCTTCTAAATATAAAATAAATAATAAAAAATATAAAAAAAGAGAGCTGGCGAAGGTAGTCGCACTCAGAGTTTTTGGGATGTACACTGCTAAGTCGACCTAATGCTTCATTTTCTTCACATCTTAATAGTCTGTCACTTGTTGCCATTAATTTCTGTGATAAAAAATTTGATTTAATCATACCCTTGGTACAGCTTAAAGAAGGCGAGATGAACTATTTAAAGAATCATTGTTGCTTTTTGAGAAATAAACTTATTGCCCATTTTTAAGGTGACAGGTTACCTGTCATGTATAGAGCAGGATAGAAGGAAAAGATGAAGAAGATTTTCGAAAAAGGTGTAAACCTACATAAACTGGCTGGCTATGAGACAAATTATTACATAAGTAGCTCTGATATCACATTAGTAGCTCTTATGTAATATCTGGACTCTGGACTCTGCCCACATTATATCAATTTTTAACTTTTTAAAAACTATTTCTTTGCGAATTCCTACTTCCTATTAGGCATCTGCCAAATTTTAAAAATGTATCATTTATGCTTTCTGAGATTTTGTGTTTAATCTTTGAGATGATTTTTGCTTTAATTTATTTAGAATAAATTAAAAAAATAAAAGTAATATTAACAAAATTTATACCACTTTTAATTAATTAAAAACTATAAGATATGTACTTCCTGCCTGCTTTACTCTTTTTCGAAGCTTACACATGTCAAATAATAACAATTTGCTGATATTAGTTATTTGTAAGCATTGATTTCTAAAATGTTTGATGATTTTTGGTGCAACTTGAAGCAGTTCATATTAATTAACGCATTACACATTAAATACAATTACAACTTACCATATGGTATAGCATGTACAGTTATTTTATATATGTATATATATATATTATATATACTTGTAGTATATAGGTATTCATGAGTAGTTGAGCGTCTATCTACGAACTGTCGCTTATTTGCTTAAACGATTTGATAACCATTTCTTAGACTAACTTTCTGTTACCATATACATACAGCATTATCAACTAGATACTTTTTTTTAATTTTTTTTTTTATTAAATTCGTCTAATAATTAACTACAATTTTTTTTCGTAGGTTTCTAAGCAGGTTTTTTTTCCTTTCCATAAACTTTTTACAATTTTTGTATTAAAGCATTTTTATATTTTTTGGGGCTTCTACTACAATTAATACTATATATTATATATACTCGAATAGGTTTGCACTTTGGACTAAGTTTGGTTTCATTTTAACTAATATAGATTTATGTTGCTTACATTTGAATTAATTATTTACTAATTGTATTTTATTTCGCTTTCAAATATATAGTTTAACAAGTAGGTTTTTATTTTTGCATATAAATATTTTTAGGCATAGTTTTTTGTTTTATTTTTATTTGCTAGGCATTTAATTTTAATATTTTATTTCATGTTTGTGGTTTTTTATTTTCTTTTTTAAGCTTTTGACTAATACATAATAATAATATTATTATTTTAATAAGTATATATAGTAAATATTTTAGTTAATTTAATGTATAAACATAATACATATTGCATTGAATATGCATTAAGGAAGACATTTTTTTCATGATTGTGACCATTTTGTTTATATATGTTTGTGTGTGTGTGTGTGTTGTGTATCTTTAAGATGTTTATTTGTGTATTTGTGTATATATCTCAAAGCTTACTTCTGACTCTATGACTGACTGACTGAGTGACTGACTTACTGACAGAATGAATATGCTTTTACAATATAAACTTTTCTCTTTTATTTTTTTTGTTATATACAAGATTTATTGTTTGCTCATAAATGGTCGTTAAGATTTCTAGTTTATAGCATTGTATCTAATTCAATATATGTATCTTAAGCATATACTATGTACGGGTTTTGAGTTCCAAATTTTTTATTTTTAGAATATTTACAATAGTAAATTATTCAAATTGTTTAAGGCGCAACTGAAGTAAAGTTTAATATACAATATTTATAATAAATTTTATTTTTTAGGTAGGAATATTTTTTTTTATTTAATTACATTTGTATATAAATTTGTGTTTATTTGTTGTATATCGATATGTACAAATTAATTAATTAATTGTATTTTAAATGTTAAATTTTTTTTTAGTGTATAGTTAGGTGTTCGTTTGATATGTTTGGTTAATATATATTTTTTTAGTTTATTTTAATATGTAGTTTTATTTTCTATTTATTTACAAAATTAAATTTGACATAAAAGCTTAAATGAATATTTATTAAAAAAAGAAAAATAAAATGTGAAAACTTCTTGAAAAAAAAGTAATAAAAATTTAAAAAATTAATACGAAAAATTAAAAAGTATTTTTGGCTTAGTTTGGTATAAAATAAAACTAAAAATGAAATCTGAAACCTTCTTAAAAAGATTAAACAAAAAATGTTAAAAATAATAAATAAATTCTATAAATTAAAAAAAAAAAAATAAGACATATATAAGTAGCTATTTTTTGATTTTATTGGATCTGTACTATTTTTCGACTTGTAAGGCCTGTGGATAATAAATAATTATTGTGAACTTGCACTATGCGGGGAATTCCTAACCATTTCTAATTTCATGTTTCAATCTTTAAAATAATTTAAATTTGTCTTTGTAGATTATTAAATTATAATTAAAGAGTTGAATATTTTAAGATCCTGAGAAATATTAATAGTTAAAGCAATGTGGCTGGTGGGATGGCAGTAAAACATTCAAAAAAAAAATTTGGAAAAAGAAATAAAAATTATTAATTTCAACACAGATCTATAATTAAATGTGTGAAAGGTGATATAAATATGTATAAACAGATTGACTTATCGTGACAAGCTCAAATTTTAAGATATACACTTTAGCACGCTTCACTCCTGTACAAAAAGTTTGTAGCGTAGTAATACATAAACAGGAAGTGACCTGGAAAGTAGCAAAAAAAAAAAAAAAAAAATAATGAAAAAAAGGAACTCCTGCCACACTTAATGACAACCGCAACAATTTAAATGAAAGTACAACGGAAACTGATAATGAAAATGTAATTATTTTTACACCAAATGCAACGAAATTGCAAAATAAATTAACAACAGGAATTCGAAGGAGCAGACAAAAAAATTTACAGATAGATATTGAGTGAGTGAGAATGAGATAGTAGTTGAAAGAGATAGCGTAATATCTAGCAGATACACTGCAGGAAGTTTAATGATAAATTTTTAAATGCAACTTGTGCATATGTCTGTCTATCCGTCTGTCCATTTGTACATTTCTATCTGTTTATAGTTTAAAAATATAAATGAAAACGGATTGTGGCAGGTTTGCGTACCATTAACACCTTAAATGCTGTAAATTTCATTAATGCATATTCGGTTTTATTTTTCTTTTTAAGCGACTTCATTATAAAAGGAAATAAAATAAAAATGTGCAACGGAAAATGGTTGAAAAGTGGGAAAGTAAAATATATTTTTGCTTGTATAGCATAAATGCAGAAAATTGGGGTAAGTTGTTATTTTATATAATTTTTTTCATTAAGAAAATTAAATTCTGCATTTAACAAATTTAAAAAGAAAAGAAAATTGTACAGAAATATATTAATTTGGTTAGGAAATATAAGTAGTATAGGAATGAAAACAATTTCCAAATATTAAGTGTTTTTGTCGAATGTCCTGTTGGTTTGTATGTAGGCCATATATAAGCCTTGCTATTATATACAAATTTTTCTTTGCATAAATTGAATATTTTGCCATCATAGTAGTAAAGTAGAGATATTGGTTGTACTCATACTTGAAAAAATAAGGAAGAACGCTTGAGTTGAGTTCTATTTCGAGTAACACATCACCTCCATGCCTCAGCCTTTTATGGTTTTACCTCTTAAAAACGGGTTGACACGTTTTTTGAATATTAAAATATATATATAGGAGAATTTTTTCCCAGTTGAAACAAATGGTGAAATTAAATGCGCTCCAACAACATCGATCAACCAACTGCTACTGGTTTTAATTCAAACCATGTTCCTCTGGACCCGAATTCAGAGTGAACAGTGCGAACACATATTTGCTGTGGTTGGCCTCTCTGAAAGCTGACTTGGAAAGTTATATTCACAATGTTATCATCTGCTCTGCAATGTGTCCTTTTGCTCTTTAGCGCTGCTGAGTAGATCCCAAGTGCAGTAATATATCTGCCAAGATATGGGGAACATGTTAACACCTTCAATTGGTGGCAATGTTGTTGTCGCTGAGTTCCACAGTTTAGTGGCGCTGTTGAATTTGTTTGCAAACACATCAACTTAATTTTTATGAGATTAACTTTCAGATCGATTGAAGGAGCATTAGCTTCCAGACTCCGCATAATAAAGTAGATATCATCAGTATAGTCGATAAGTCGATAAGTCTGATTTAGACTGCACTGTAGACCATTTGCGCTTTAGGACTCCGCTAAGGATCATTGAATTATTAAATGGATTGATGAAAATATATTTACACCTCTTTTTATTTTGAAATTGGTGCAGTTGTTGCTGTTATTCCGCACGGTGAGAGCTGCTGCCTTAAATAGAGCATTTAAAAGATTAATGATTTGTCAGGGACCTTACAACTGCCTATATCGCTTTCCTGTTGATGGTCCGAAGTCTACAACAAGTAGATATAATGGAGACCTCCACTCGACCGATTGTTCCAGAATGGTGCGTAGTGTGTTGATGTACCTATTCTGTTCTCGCCGTACTAAAACAATGAACGTCAGAGCTTTTTCTATGGAATTTAGCAACGTTGTACCGTGCCAGCATTGACATTGACTGAATTCGCCCTTTTTTTTGAAATAGTGACGATCTCCCTCTCCTTCCAGTCATTTAGTATGGATGCGTATATCCTTGGCTTAGGAATAATGGGCATATGCCCAGTACCTTTGTTCTTGCTTAGTTTACTTAAGGCCGTAGGTATTTTGTCCCCATTAGGTGGATCATTGGTAATGCTTCTGTAGGGATCTCTACGCTGCTTGATGTTGGAAATGACTGGAGTTTTGTGACTAAGTGCCATCGATATCGAAGAACATCATCCTACTCTTCGACTGATGCTAGAATAGACCCGTCACTAGCCTTAATAGGTGGTACATTTGGCTTTACGATTACTTTTTCCTTTACCGTTTTATAGACTCCGCATAAGTTATTGCAATTGTCTGTCCACATAAGTCCTGTTAATTTCTTACTATGCTTGTTCTTCGTTGTATGATCGACGTAGGTTGCTACGGTCAGTTACTGCACTTACATTTAGTTGAGTTTTTAATATCCTGCGCTCCTTAATTAAAGTCCAGGTGATGTTACTAATCCATGGCTTCCATCTGAAAAGCTGCAAGTTAAACCTTTCCTGCGCAGCTTCATAGTATTTGCTTCCAAGTTTGAGTAAAAGTGTGATGCGCGAGAGCAGAGGACATTTTTTTCAGGTCATCCAGGTTGAAGATCTATTAATGTTGCTTTTGTCTTCCTTCTGGACGTAGACAAGCCCGTTCAACAATCAGATAGTGATCGCTGTAAACATCGGCTCCTCTATGCGCAGAGATGTGGAATCGCCTGTTAATCAGCACATGGTCAATTTGATTCCTAGTGCGCCCATCGGGGGACTCCCAGTTGTATTTGCGGATATTAAACTGCAGAATTTTACGGCCGCTAGTGAACAATTGGTGGATGGCGCAAAGATCGAGTACGTTGTCTTAGTTGATGTTCCTTGTGAACACTAACTAATGCCGATTTATTAACCTCTCAAGATTGAAGATGTTTTCGCACGATCTTTGCATTAAAGTGCAACAAAAATATCTTCATAACGGATATGTATTTTTTTTTTGATATTTTTTATGGTCTTCTTATTGCTTTTTTCCTTAAGTTCGACTGGTTAACATCAGAAGCATTAATCAAATGCCTTAATATAGGACAGTATTATCAAAAGCATGATTTTGTGAACTCTTCTTGTTGCTCAAGGCGCATTCCTCTTCATCATTTCATTTAATTGTTCGCATTTTCTTTCAATTTAGTATTTTTATGCCTCCAAAGACTTAGCCAATTTACATTCCTAGTGACGAACTTTCATCCATTTGAGACTACATGCTTTGCTGAATCAGTAAGTGATTTAGTTTATATTTTGCGATAATTGATATAGGGAAAATGAAGTTCACCCTCGCTTTACGACTTCGAAGCCAAAACTGGAGGCATACAGGGAACAGGAGACAGAGGTACAAGGAAATAAATAGAGCATTGGAAAAATATTTTTTTGTTTTTTGCTACCTGCTTACTTTTGACGGCTTGCTGCTTTATCTCATGATTCACTTTTTTCTTTAATCTTTAGCAGCTAACAGCTCTAATGTTATAATTGTTTAAGAATTTCTCAATTCAATTTAATTTATCTCACGAAAAAGGCATCATGAAGAGCTGCGTATTTTTCTTTAAATGGGTTTATTTTTTTTTTAATTTTAAATGAAAGTCCTGCGTAACTGCAGAAGCAGCCAATTTTGTGCTAGCGAATGTATGCCAAGCAAAGAAACAATAAAGGTGGATGAAATATAAATATGAAATCTTCGTAATCTTCTTCCTCAATAAGACATATTATCAAGGAAACTGGACTTCAAGACGGTTCCAGATTTTTGTGGACATTTAAGATGTTTCAATATGATAAAAAAAGAAAATAAAAAGAAAAACTGCTTCAATATGCATGGGAATCGATGTTCTGTAACCGAGATGGAGTATTGGAAGCTTTGCTAAAAGTCCACTCTCTAGACGCGCAGGAACTCTATGCTCCCAACATCATACCAACCTTACTTGTACCAGAAGATTTGCATACAGAACTAGAAGATCGTGCAATACATGCAATTAGAGATATGTATATCCAAATTGTATTGCGTAGAACTTGATCTAGGCTTTGATATACACTACCCGACTAATGCAACTAATTCCAGACTGAAGTACGCGTAATAAGGAAACCAGAAAAAGAATCTCAGCTAATGCAGACTTTGCAAGAACGAATAATCATATTCGTTGAAGTATAAGCATTGATGAAAGTTTTGCATGCGGTCACCATCTTTTTGGGAAATGTTCCGGTGAGTAGGGAAGCAGTTGATGTTCTTAGTAAAAGAACGTTTTTGGTTACCTCAAGAGAGAACAACAGACTTACCAATCGTTCAACAGATGTTACATATTGAACTAGAGGAGCTCGCCTGAACTAGATTTGGAAAAAGTGGCAATATACAGAATAATGTGCAAAGAATCAAACACTAAACTGCCTGAATATTTGCTACAGCTCCAGAGAAATGAAGACTGTTACTGAGCCATCTAGCAGAGATAGCAACAACCGCCACATGAAAATATTGCTACTTGCATTCGCCAGACACGCATATATCATACAGGACTATATAAGCTGCTAATAGTTCATGATCGGCTTTACTAAGCACTAACTGAGCGCGACCTCATCAAAAAAAATTTATTGGAAACCTTTTCTCAGAGAACGCTGATGACACAAGCCTGCTATAGCCCATTTTAGAAAAAATTATGTGTATGAGAGTTCGCCAACTAATTAAAATTGAACCATCTTTTTTTTGTATTTAAAATTTTTTGTGTGGCAACATTTTCTATAGGCAAATTGAGAGATTGGAGAAAGAGCTGATGTCTGAAAGGCAAATTGAGAGAGAATAGGCTTGAAAAAAAAATTTTATAATATTTCCAAAATAAAAGGAAAGCATAAATATTTAATAACCAAAAATAAGTTTAATATTATAGATAAAAATAAAAAAACAAATAAAAACGATTAATATTAATTAATTAATATTAATTCAGCTTAAATATCAAACACTTGTACAATAATTTTATATATTTCATATTTATATACTATATATATATTTTTTTATATATATTTTACGTATTTAGTTTTTAATGTAGTTCTCTTTGTCGGTATGCTTTATATATTATATGTACATGGTTTTTCCTATACTCAAAATTTCTTAACCGTATGCTCCAACTTGCTCAATTTATATTATAAATATTTTGTTTTTTTTTTTATTTTATTATTATAATAATTATTATTATTTAGACAGCAGTTTCGTATAAAAGTATTTTATGCATGTTTCTCTAACTTTAAACCGTTTTCTCATTTAGTTAACTATTTACGAATTATTTTTAATTTATTTTTAATGAAGTTTTTGTTTTGCTTCAAAACAAAAGCCAGAGTATGCAAATCACTTTAATTTAACTAAAAACAATGCAAATTGTTGTATAATTTATTTTTTATTTTAATATTATTTTGCCCTGCTCTAATGCTTATGCTTAACTCTGTATTTAGTTGTAGTTATTAACAATAGCTACTAAACTAGTGACTAGTTGTCTTAGCTTAGTTTTTTCTTTTCCACATTTCAGTATAAATTGCAGGCTTTCTAAACATTCTATTCATGTATATGCTATATAGTTAGTTATATAGTACTTAAGTTTTTTTTTTTAAACATTTTGTTTAACTGCTTGTTCAAAAATATTTTAACTAATTCTTTACAATAACTTTAATAATATGTAATATTATTATTTATTATTATTATATATAATGTCGCATTCATACATATATAAAATATAGACTTAAGTAACAAAATTACCTTAAAACAACTCAGTGTCATGTTGCAATGCTCACTTTCTGTGCTATTATTGTTGTTGTAGTTGTTAACAACATATTACGCATACGCCATGTTGCAGTTAGACTAACCAATGCAGCTAAAGCAAGTAAATTGAACACTGCCTGCTGCTGCTGCTGCATAAATTTGTTGGACATTGCAGCACTTTTGCTATCCGGCCAGATAACTTCGACTTCGGACATTTTGAAAATGCTCAACAATCGGTGGGATTGAAGTTCATTGTGTTCGGAGTTTATATGATGACTGATCGTCTTTAGTATGGACGTGCATTCATCCTGCAGAGATAAAAAAAAATAAAACATTTAAATTTGTATTTTGTTCAATTTCGTATGTAAATGTTTTCTTAAATGTGGGAAAATATAAATCTCTTTCGCTCACCTTTTCCTTGCGCAGCTGCTCGATTGCTTTCAGTTTGGCATCCTGCGGTAATCTTGCAGCAATAATAATATTCTCATCCGTCATATTGAATAGCGTCAGTGTGCATTGTGTCTGTGAAATAGTTTTTATATACAAATTGTAAAAAGAGTTGCATGTATGGTGTACGAGGGTAGTTTAATCATTTTAAAATTTTGAGTTTGTTTCAAACTGAAAAGTTATTTTAATGCTTATTAAATTTAAGATTTTTAATGCTTTATATGGTCACGATTTTTACTAACCATGCAAATCAAACACACTATCAGAGTTTTTGATTTATTGTATAACTAGAAAAGGTAGCCCCATACAAATATGTCTCCTTTCCTGGATTTTTGTAAGAAAAACTTTTTGTTGTGGTTTGAAACGAAAAATTTGGTAGAAGTTTTTTATTCAAATTATTTTAAAATTCGACTTTAATATTTCCTCCCAATTACAAATTAAATTAGTTCCTTATCCATTGTCGTTCGATTATTTTTTGGTGGAGAAACTTTACCAGATGAATAAGCTTAAACCCTTCCTATGTTTTTTCTTAGTTAGAAAAACACATGATATTTCATAGGAAACGAAAATTGGCCCTGGCTACCTATATATTTTTTCCATCTATCGGGCAATTTTTGGACACCATGCCAAATAACTCCTTTTCAACCAATCATTCATTTGTAAAGCACTATTCAGACGGTAGAATATATTCGACACTCTCATCACAATGCATTGAAAATAGTTGCAAATATGTGAAAATTTTAACTAAATGTGACAGCAAACTCAATTAAAATAGATATTACTGCCAGATAACTGGTACTGTGTGAACTTAGCTTAAAAATCGAAGTGAACTTGTGGCCCATTGACGAAAACACCCATTTTTCGATCCTTTGGGTTTTTTAGTTTTTTTTAGAGTTTTAATCAAAGAGAGTTTGTAATTGACAGTCTTCAATCTTCCTGGGTCAATTTTCACGCTTTTAGAGGGTTGAATATTGCTCAGTTTTCTATTAAACCTTATTTTCTCTGGTACCCTTTATATACTAAACAGTTTGATGTATCTGCATCATATAGTTTCTTTTATATGGGAGCGTGGCGCCAATCATTTTATGCCCGAGCTTGAAATGCAGTCCTTGCACTACATGGGTTCTAATACACACCATACACAACTCTTCTGAATATGAAATTTTTGCGACCGACCTCTTAGATAGTCCAATTAACACCATTGAACTTTTATTTTTGGAGTTAAACAAAGTCTACGAGGACAAAATGTACGCGAATTGATGCGGTTTTTAAATATCTTCACTTTTACCATACTCTGTAACTTTAGTGTAGAAGTGAATGAAGAAAGAGCCAAGACCCAACTTCAATAGTAGATATATAGTAAATAATATTCTATGAAAATTTTAACCCCTCTATATTTGACGTATATTACATTTTTGCTTATAAAATACTCCACACGGATTCAAAGTTCAAGTTCAAGGCGTAAAGGGTATCTCGAAGTCGAACACACTAGACTGTGACATTCTTTCTTGTTTATCGTGTCGTTGTGATAAGCCAATTAATATTCGAAATATAGATTCTGAGTGACCTTAATGGTATGATTGTCTTCACGATTCACGCCTATTCAGTAGATGGAATACTAATGATGTAACCCAAATTTGGTGACATCGCTGCTGTCGAGTACAAAACTGCTGCTTGAAATATGAAATTCAAAGTTCAATGGTAATAAGCCAAATAGTGTCCTCAGACGCCGTTAAGCCGATGAGAATAGATGCATATTCCGCAATTCTACTGTAGCCAGTTAAAATTGTGTGAATGTTCTTCCAAAATTTGTCAAGAATATTGTGATGCTTTAAAAGATTCACAAATTTTAAAAAAAATTTGTTAAAAAAAGTGATTTTTATTTATGTTCCTTTCAAAGTTATCTTCCTCAAATATTATACACTTGTACCAGCGCTTTTTCCAAACTTAAAAGTACTACTGATATGCATTTGTTGCTTGGCCTTGAACTATTCCAGTGATGTTTTCTATATCTCGTCAACCATAGCTCAACAACGTGCTATCATAGGTCTTTTCAGTTTGGGAAAAAGAAGTTTTACGGTGACTGAGGCATATTTTCGTTGCTGTTTTTAGCCGAAAAAATCACATACAAGCAAAGCTATATGAACAGATGCATTATTGTGATGCCAGAGCAATGAATCGTTTTACTACTTATCCTGCAATTTTTTTAGTATTGCTTCACATAAATGGCTCAAAGCTTTACGCTAATATTTCTTTTTGACTTTGCCAATGTAATCGAAGAAAACAGTGAGCAGAATCTTCACATTTGACCTAATTTCTGTTATTGGGCTATTGTTTCGACGTCATAACCATACACAAATGTTACGTCACCATTTAATATCCTTTTGAGCAAATGTTGATCGTTGTTAACTTCATTTAACAGCTCTTGAGCGATGATCACCCAACAATTCTTTTGGTTAAAGTTTTGCAAGTTCGAAACAAACCACACTTTTCATATCCAAAAATTTTTGATTGAATTTTTTTTCAATTGCAAAAAAACTTACGATGTACACCATAATACGACTGATCATGACAGCATATGTTGGGAACATCGAAATTTGAAAAGCCACCTTTTTTTAGAAACCTTTTAAAAATAATTTTTATGATTTACTTGACAAAAGAATCGATCAGGACATGTCCGTCTGTCTCCTTAGCCGCATATTTGTTCGTCTGGATGATGTTTTTTTTTTTGGAGATCAATATTTCGGAAATTTAGCAAATATTCGACAGCTATACTTTTTTTTATTGAAATTGAGTATGCCACGCCCAATTTTTAGCTTAAATAGATATGTTTATATACGATATCAATATAGGACTAACTTCTTCAATGAAATAAGTATTTATTAAATTTATTTGACTCACTAATTTCAATAGCTTTTCACACTCTCTTCGTAACCAGTTTATGCACCTACTTATAGACTACAAACAAGCAATATATTTCAAATGAAATTTACCTGATTATCAATATATGTCGACACGTATTGTTGCAGCGCTCTGACAGCGTCTTGGACGCCAAGATTTGTATGCGGACGCAGCAAAGCCTCATCGGCAGAACTATAGCCGAGCAGTAGAAAGACGCCACCTGTAAAGTGCAAAGGAAGTATAGGAAAATGTTTGAATAGACACAAGAATGGAATTTATAAAAATAGAGTGCATATAAATATAATATTTTCAAAGGCTTTTATATATATTTATTCTCTTCTAGTACATATATATTATTCTAGTACTACGAGTAGAGAATAGTAGCAACCGCAGCCTTGTGGCCTTTCAAGTGTACACAGCAATACAGAGCACAAAGTTGAACAAAGGCAAAAATGTCAAGCTTGCTTGAATAGCATAGAATAGAATGGAAACCCAATGTATACACACAGCTAGTTATAAGGCTATATGTGTAATTTTATACACACTTCTATTTACAATATGTGAAAAGTAAGCCTTTGTTTCATATTTCTTAGAGTATCTCTCTCGAGTGTGTTGTGCGCTGTTCTTGTTGCTGCTGCAGTAGCTACTGCTGTGCTTTTTATATTTTTCTTGTTAGTATTTGAAGAGTTCCTTGTAAAGGGTGTTTTAATGGAGCTATAGAGAAGTCGCAGAAAGATTGCTTAGATATGTTTGAAGATGTGTATTCTCACAAGAAGTAATTGATCTCAAATCGAGTTCCCAGTAAGCTAATATTCTCATGACTCATCCAAGTAATTACAATTCACTTCATATATCCGAAGATATAAGCTATATCCTCGAAGTCTTCAAGATCAATCAATCAGTTCAGTTTGAAATGGTTTAAGTTTTTGCAACTAAGCTTACAGGCCGATATATTTTCGCATTTGCATCAGATACTATGCACAGCATTCAGAACAAACTTAATACAATGTCAAACTAAAAACACCCTTTACTTGAAAATATACTTTTTATATGTATATAGGAACAACTATGATATATTAGTTTAATAATAAAACAAATTTTATCTTTCCGGCTGCACAGCATTGCACTGCACGGCACAGAAAACTTAAAGCCACAAAGCAATTTAATATATATATTGCAAACTTCACGCATTCATATTGCGCTAAATAACAAAGTGAATACTTATGTATGTAATGCTAAAGTGCCTTGCCGTTTCCTGCTACTGCAGGAGCTACTCATGCGCTTACTTACCTGGCAACGAATACTCCCCAAGCGGTGGTTTCATACAGATAAAACGTCCTGAGTAGCACAGACAACGACCGCGAAATGCTTGATATGCCGGCGATGCGTGACTATAAAACGCGAGCGCTGTACGGCATGGTGCAAATGGTACGCAGAGGGCGTGGCAGGTGAGTGTTAAGGATTCACCGCAACTGCATAACTCGCTGCATTCCGCATCATCCAAAGAGTAGATCTGCAAGTAATATAAAAATGGGAGAGTTAAAAATAAAAATACAAATTGTATCTAGACACTTAATATGCTACAAGAGCGGAAGTTCAAATGAGTTCAATACGTAATATTATTATTAAATGAAGCATACGACATGTTGTACGCTTTAAATTATTAAATTTTTACTTTATTATTAATTTTTTTTTCGCTGTTAATTGAATATGCTTCAATTGAAATGTAGATACTTTTCTATCTGCAGATACTGCTATGCTTTACCGCTTTTTTAGCAACTGCTAACATTATGAAGATAATAATTATGCTGGCTTATTTATGTTCCTTGCTAATAATATGCTTTGATTATGTTTTCAGTCTTTGCTTTAGATTACAAATTGTTTGTACACTGAGAAAAAAATGTGTAATAAAATATCTGTGAACTGCATTAAAAAGTTAAAAGTGTGAAACGGACTAATCTTCTTCAAATATTAGCCCATTAGCCTATAGTGTTCTTAGACCAAGTGCCCTTTGACCATAGTATCCTGAGACCATAGTGTCTTTGAACCAGAGAGTTTGGACTACAGTGTTCTTGAACCATTTTGTGCTTGGACCATAACGCCCTTTGCGCATAGTGCGCTTGGACCATAAAGTATTTGGATATTAGTATGCTTGGAGCATAGTGTACTTAGAGCACTGTCCTTGGACTATAGTGTCCTTAAGCATTAGTGTCCCTGATCGCGAAATCCATTAGGTCTTCGGCTTCGACTACAGCTTGCGAAGCTACAATATCATCTGCCGTTTGTTTGTTGCAATTGGAGCTGCATATGCTTAATTTGCGATAAGTGCATTCCTCCAAGTAATCTTGAAACTAGATAATTAATGGAACTGGAGGTCGGTGCAAAGTCCGCGTACTATTGATTAGACACCTTCTCGCACCTATCGACATTTACATTTCCGTCTAAAATTTTAGGACTTTTTATTGTGCGTTAGATGAAGTGTGCTACTGCTGTAGTCCTTTAATTAACTACAAAGGGAATCTAACAATTGAGAGATGAACTACTAAGAACTTGTTTCCAGTAGCCACCACGCTGAAGGTTATAGTTGCACCATCTCACACAATCAATAGTTACGGTATGTGCACGAAAGATTGTACTAGCTGTGATCCCTCTGTTGAACTTAATACTGCCTGCCGTGCGAAATAGATGTTCCATAATATTTAGGCCCTGTACCGAAGGTACAAGAGCCTAAATATTATGGAACATCTATTTCGCACGGCAGGCAGTATTAAGTTCAACAGAGGGATCACAGCTAGTACAATCTTTCGTGCACATACCGTAACTATTGATTGTGTGAGATGGTGCAACTATAACCTTCAGCGTGGTGGCTACTGGAAACAAGTTCTCAGTAGTTCATCTCTCAATTGATAGATTCCCTTTGTAGTTAATTAAGGACTACCGCAGTAGCACACTTCATCTAACGCACAATAAAAAGTCCTAAAATTTTAGACGGAAATGTAAATGTCGATAGGTGCGAGAAGGTGTCTAATCAATAGTATGCGGACTCTGCACCGACCTCCAGTTCCATTAATAATCTAGTTTCAAGATTACTTGGAGGAATGCACTTATCGCAAATTAAGCATATGCAGCTCCAATTGCAACAAACAAACGGCAGATGATATTGTAGCTTCGCAAGCTGTAGTCGAAGCCGAAGACCTAATGGATTTCGCGATCAGGGACACTAATGCTTAAGGACACTATAGTCCAAGGACAGTGCTCTAAGTACACTATGCTCCAAGCATACTAATGTCCAAATACTTTATGGTCCAAGCGCACTATGCGCAAAGGGCGTTATGGTCCAAGCACAAAATGGTTCAAGAACACTGTAGTCCAAACTCTCTGGTTCAAAGACACTATGGTCTCAGGATACTATGGTCAAAGGGCACTTGCTCCAAGAACACTATAGGCTAATGGGCTAATATTTGAAGAAGATTAGTCCGTTTCACACTTTTAACTTTTTAATGCAGTTCACAGATATTTTATTACACATTTTTTTCTCAGTGTACAAACAATTTGTAATCTAAAGCAAAGACTGAAAACATAATCAAAGCATATTATTAGCAAGGAACATAAATAAGCCAGCATAATTATTATCTTCATAATGTTAGCAGTTGCTAAAAAAGCGGTAAAGCATAGCAGTATCTGCAGATAGAAAAGTATCTACATTTCAATTGAAGCATATTCAATTAACAACGAAAAAAAATTAATAATAAAGTAAAAATTTAATAATTTAAAGCGTACAACATGTCGTATGCTTCATTTAATAATAATATTACGTATTGAACTCATTTGAACTTCCGCTCTTGTAGCATATTAAGTGTCTAGATACAATTTGTATTTTTATTTTTAACTCTCCCATTTTTATATTACTTGCAGATCTACTCTTTGGATGATGCGGAATGCAGCGAGTTATGCAGTTGCGGTGAATCCTTAACACTCACCTGCCACGCCCTCTGCGTACCATTTGCACCATGCCGTACAGCGCTCGCGTTTTATAGTCACGCATCGCCGGCATATCAAGCATTTCGCGGTCGTTGTCTGTGCTACTCAGGACGTTTTATCTGTATGAAACCACCGCTTGGGGAGTATTCGTTGCCAGGTAAGTAAGCGCATGAGTAGCTCCTGCAGTATCAGGAAACGGCAAGGCACTTTAGCATTACATACATAAGTATTCACTTTGTTATTTAGCGCAATATGAATGCGTGAAGTTTGCAATATATATATTAAATTGCTTTGTGGCTTTAAGTTTTCTGTGCCGTGCAGTGCAATGCTGTGCAGCCGGAAAGATAAAATTTGTTTTATTATTAAACTAATATATCATAGTTGTTCCTATATACATATAAAAAGTATATTTTCAAGTAAAGGGTGTTTTTAGTTTGACATTGTATTAAGTTTGTTCTGAATGCTGTGCATAGTATCTGATGCAAATGCGAAAATATATCGGCCTGTAAGCTTAGTTGCAAAAACTTAAACCATTTCAAACTGAACTGATTGATTGATCTTGAAGACTTCGAGGATATAGCTTATATCTTCGGATATATGAAGTGAATTGTAATTACTTGGATGAGTCATGAGAATATTAGCTTACTGGGAACTCGATTTGAGATCAATTACTTCTTGTGAGAATACACATCTTCAAACATATCTAAGCAGTCTTTCTGCGACTTCTCTATAGCTCCATTAAAACACCCTTTACAAGGAACTCTTCAAATACTAACAAGAAAAATATAAAAAGCACAGCAGTAGCTACTGCAGCAGCAACAAGAACAGCGCACAACACACTCGAGAGAGATACTCTAAGAAATATGAAACAAAGGCTTACTTTTCACATATTGTAAATAGAAGTGTGTATAAAATTACACATATAGCCTTATAACTAGCTGTGTGTATACATTGGGTTTCCATTATATTCTATGCTATTCAAGCAAGCTTGACATTTTTGCCTTTGTTCAACTTTGTGCTCTGTATTGCTGTGTACACTTGAAAGGCCACAAGGCTGCGGTTGCTACTATTCTCTACTCGTAGTACTAGAATAATATATATGTACTAGAAGAGAATAAATATATATAAAAGCCTTTGAAAATATTATATTTATATGCACTCTATTTTTATAAATTCCATTCTTGTGTCTATTCAAACATTTTCCTATACTTCCTTTGCACTTTACAGGTGGCGTCTTTCTACTGCTCGGCTATAGTTCTGCCGATGAGGCTTTGCTGCGTCCGCATACAAATCTTGGCGTCCAAGACGCTGTCAGAGCGCTGCAACAATACGTGTCGACATATATTGATAATCAGGTAAATTTCATTTGAAATATATTGCTTGTTTGTAGTCTATAAGTAGGTACATAAACTGGTTACGAAGAGAGTGTGAAAAGCCATTGAAAATAGTTAGTCAAATAAATTTAATAAATACTTATTTCATTGAAGAGTTAGTCCTATATTGGTTTCGTTTGTTAAATAAAATTTGTCTAAACTGTTGATATAGAAACATATCTATTTAAGCTAAAAATTGGGCATGGCATGTCAATATGCATACTCAATTTCAATAAAAACAAGTAAGAAAATCACAGTCGGGCGTAACCGACTGTAAGAGGCCCTGTACCAGCACAGGTCGCCTAACAAACACACTAAATGTTCCCCTAGCTTATGACCAAACACATGACCACTTCTCACTGCACCACTAAGTGCCTTATAAAACATTTTTTTCAAAATAAACTTGTAAAATTCCGGAGCAGTCCTAGTCGAATGCAAAAAACACGAAGTCTCTATCTATTATCGTTTCCGAGATCCTTTCGTTCATACGGACGGCCAGACAGACAGACGGACAGACGGACAGACGGATATGGCTATATCGACTCCTCTATCACTCCTGACCATAATGGGGGTAACTTTGGGGGTCTCCGACCATTATTTCTACCTGTTACATACATTTGCACAAACCCAATAGGCTCTTGTACCTTCGGTACAGGGCCTAATAAGTATAGCTGTCGAATATTTGCTAAATTTCCGAAATATTGATCTCCAAAAAAAAAAACATCATCCAGACGAACAAATATGCGGCTAAAGAGACAGACGGACATGTCCTGATCGATTCTTTTGTCAAGTAAATCATAAAAATTATTTTTAAAAGGTTTCTAAAAAAAGGTGGCTTTTCAAATTTCGATGTTCCCAACATATGCTGTCATGATCAGTCGTATTATGGTGTACATCGTAAGTTTTTTTGCAATTGAATAAAAATTCAATCAAAAATTTTTGGATATGAAAAGTGTGGTTTGTTTCGAACTTGCAAAACTTTAACCAAAAGAATTGTTGGGTGATCATCGCTCAAGAGCTGTTAAATGAAGTTAACAACGATCAACATTTGATCAAAAGGATATTAAATGGTGACGTAACATTTGAGTATGGTTATGACGTCGAAACAATAGCCCAATAACAGAAATTAGGTCAAATGTGAAGATTTTGCTCGCTGTTTTCTTCGATTACATTGGCAAAGTCAAAAAGAAATATTAGCGTGAAATTTTGAGCCGTTTATGTGAAGCAATACTAAAAAAATGCCAGGATAAGTGGTAAAACGATTCATTGCTCTGGCATCACAATAATGCATCTGTTCATATAGCTTTGCTTGTATGTGATTTTTTCGGCTAAAAACAGCTGCCTCAGTCACCGTATAACTTCTTTTTCCCAAACTGAAAAGACCTATGATAGCACGTTGTTGTGCTATGGTTGACGAGATATAGAAAACATCACTGGAATAGTTCAAGGCCAAGCAACAAATGCATATCAGTAGTATTTCTAAGTTTGGAAAAAGCGCTTGTGCAAGTGTATAATATTTGAGGAAGATAACTTTGAAAGGAACATAAATAAAAATCACTTTTTTTAACAAATTTTTTTTAAAATTTGTGAATCTTTTAAAGCATCACAATATTCTTGACAAATTTTGGAAGAACATTCCCACAATTTTAACTGGCTACAGTAGAATTGCGGAATATGCATCTATTCTCATCGGCTTAACGGCGTCTGAGGACACTATTTGGCTTATTACCATTGAACTTTGAATTTCATATTTCAAGCAGCAGTTTTGTACTCGACAGCAGCGATGTCACCAAATTTGGGTTACATCATTAGTATTCCATCTACTGAATAGTCGTGAATCGTGAAGACAATCATACCATAAAGGTCACTCAGAATCTATATTTCGAATATTAATTGGCTTATCACAACGACACGATAAACAAGAAAGAATGTCACAGTCTAGTGTGTTCGACTTCGAGATACCCTTTACGCCTTGAACTTGAACTTTGAATCCGTGTGGAGTATTTTATAAGCAAAAATGTAATATACGTCAAATATAGAGGGGTTAAAATTTTCATAGAATATTATTTACTATATATCTACTATTGAAGTTGGGTCTTGGCTCTTTCTTCATTCACTTCTACACTAAAGTTACAGAGTAAACTTTGCATTGACCAGCTCTATATAATAAAGGGTCTCCATGTACAAGGCTTGGCGTTAAGCCTGGAAAATTAGCTCCTGTAGCCAGTTATATATCATCTGACACCTAAAGAGCAGAGATTGAAGAGACGTGAAGAGCAATCCTGATAAAGAAAAGGTCACAGCACCATAGTTAATAGTGACATGATCCTCTCAGTATCTTTGATAATCCTCTGAGTACGACTTCAGCATCATTCGTTATGAAAATTATACTCAGCTGCTTATCTCAGAGTAATTATAAACTGGTCTTCAGCTAACAATATAGTCAAATAGATACACACTTTTCAGCATAGATGTCTAGACTCAATTTCTCCCATCAGCTAGCCGAAGTGCAGGATACCGTGACTAGTACTGAGAGGCAAAACTGAACTAAGACTGCAGACCGTTTTTGGATTGTCCTCGTAGACTTTGTTTAACTCCAAAAATAAAAGTTCAATGGTGTTAATTGGACTATCTAAGAGGTCGGTCGCAAAAATTTCATATTCAGAAGAGTTGTGTATGGTGTGTATTAGAACCCATGTAGTGCAAGGACTGCATTTCAAGCTCGGGCATAAAATGATTGGCGCCACGCTCCCATATAAAAGAAACTATATGATGCAGATACATCAAACTGTTTAGTATATAAAGGGTACCAGAGAAAATAAGGTTTAATAGAAAACTGAGCAATATTCAACCCTCTAAAAGCGTGAAAATTGACCCAGGAAGATTGAAGACTGTCAATTACAAACTCTCTTTGATTAAAACTCTAAAAAAAACTAAAAAACCCAAAGGATCGAAAAATGGGTGTTTTCGTCAATGGGCCACAAGTTCACTTCGATTTTTAAGGCAGTAATAACTATTTTCATTGAGTTTGCTGTCACATTTAGTTAAAATTTTCACATATTTTAAACTATGTATTTTCAATGAAATGAATGATTGGTTGAAAAGGAGTTATTTGGCATGGTGTCCACAAAATGCCTGATAGATGGAAAAAATATATAGGTAGCCTAACTAAAAAAAAACATAGGAAGGGTTTAAGCTTATTCATCTGGTAAAGTTTCTCCACCAAAAAATAATCGAACGACAATGGATAAGGAACTAATTTAATTTGTAATTGGGAGGAAATATTAAAGTCGAATTTTAAAATAATTTGAATAAAAAACTTCTACCAAATTTTTCGTTTCAAACCACAACAAAAAGTTTTTCTTACAAAAATCCAGGAAAGGAGACATATTTGTATGGGGCTACCTTTTCTAGTTATACAATAAATCAAAAACTCTGATAGTGTGTTTGGTTTGCATGGTTAGTAAAAATCGTGACCATATAAAGCATTAAAAATCTTAAATTTAATAAGCATTAAAATAACTTTTCAGTTTGAAACAAACTCAAAATTTTAAAATGATTAAACTACCCTCGTACACCATACATGCAACTCTTTTTACAATTTGTATATAAAAACTATTTCACAGACACAATGCACACTGACGCTATTCAATATGACGGATGAGAATATTATTATTGCTGCAAGATTACCGCAGGATGCCAAACTGAAAGCAATCGAGCAGCTGCGCAAGGAAAAGGTGAGCGAAAGAGATTTATATTTTCCCACATTTAAGAAAACATTTACATACGAAATTGAACAAAATACAAATTTAAATGTTTTATTTTTTTTTTTATCTCTGCAGGATGAATGCACGTCCATACTAAAGACGATCAGTCATCATATAAACTCCGAACACAATGAACTTCAATCCCACCGATTGTTGAGCATTTTCAAAATGTCCGAAGTCGAAGTTATCTGGCCGGATAGCAAAAGTGCTGCAATGTCCAACAAATTTATGCAGCAGCAGCAGCAGGCAGTGTTCAATTTACTTGCTTTAGCTGCATTGGTTAGTCTAACTGCAACATGGCGTATGCGTAATATGTTGTTAACAACTACAACAACAATAATAGCACAGAAAGTGAGCATTGCAACATGACACTGAGTTGTTTTAAGGTAATTTTGTTACTTAAGTCTATATTTTATATATGTATGAATGCGACATTATATATAATAATAATAAATAATAATATTACATATTATTAAAGTTATTGTAAAGAATTAGTTAAAATATTTTTGAACAAGCAGTTAAACAAAATGTTTAAAAAAAAAAACTTAAGTACTATATAACTAACTATATAGCATATACATGAATAGAATGTTTAGAAAGCCTGCAATTTATACTGAAATGTGGAAAAGAAAAAACTAAGCTAAGACAACTAGTCACTAGTTTAGTAGCTATTGTTAATAACTACAACTAAATACAGAGTTAAGCATAAGCATTAGAGCAGGGCAAAATAATATTAAAATAAAAAATAAATTATACAACAATTTGCATTGTTTTTAGTTAAATTAAAGTGATTTGCATACTCTGGCTTTTGTTTTGAAGCAAAACAAAAACTTCATTAAAAATAAATTAAAAATAATTCGTAAATAGTTAACTAAATGAGAAAACGGTTTAAAGTTAGAGAAACATGCATAAAATACTTTTATACGAAACTGCTGTCTAAATAATAATAATTATTATAATAATAAAATAAAAAAAAAAACAAAATATTTATAATATAAATTGAGCAAGTTGGAGCATACGGTTAAGAAATTTTGAGTATAGGAAAAACCATGTACATATAATATATAAAGCATACCGACAAAGAGAACTACATTAAAAACTAAATACGTAAAATATATATAAAAAAATATATATATAGTATATAAATATGAAATATATAAAATTATTGTACAAGTGTTTGATATTTAAGCTGAATTAATATTAATTAATTAATATTAATCGTTTTTATTTGTTTTTTTATTTTTGTCTATAATATTAAACTTATTTTTGGTTATTAAATATTTATGCTTTCCTTTTATTTTGGAAATATTATAAAATTTTTTTTTCAAGCCTATTCTCTCTCAATTTGCCTTTCAGACATCAGCTCTTTCTCCAATCTCTCAATTTGCCTGTAGAAAATGTTGCCACACAAAAATTTTAAATACGAAATAAAGATGGTTCAATTTTAATTAGTTGGCGAACTCTCATATACATAATTTTTCTAAAATGGGCTATAGCAGGCTTGTGTCATCAGCGTTCTCTGAGAAAAGGTTTCCAATAAATTTTTTTTGATGAGGTCGCGCTCAGTTAGTGCTTAGTAAAGCCGATCATGAACTATTAGCAGCTTATATAGTCCTGTATGATATATGCGTGTCTGGCGAATGCAAGTAGCAATATTTTCATGTGGCGGTTGTTGCTATCTCTGCTAGATGGCTCAGTAACAGTCTTCATTTCTCTGGAGCTGTAGCAAATATTCAGGCAGTTTAGTGTTTGATTCTTTGCACATTATTCTGTATATTGCCACTTTTTCCAAATCTAGTTCAGGCGAGCTCCTCTAGTTCAATATGTAACATCTGTTGAACGATTGGTAAGTCTGTTGTTTTCTCTTGAGGTAACCAAAAACGTTCTTTTACTAAGAACATCAACTGCTTCCCTACTCACCGGAACATTTCCCAAAAAGATGGTGACCGCATGCAAAACTTTCATCAATGCTTATACTTCAACGAATATGATTATTCGTTCTTGCAAAGTCTGCATTAGCTGAGATTCTTTTTCTGGTTTCCTTATTACGCGTACTTCAGTCTGGAATTAGTTGCATTAGTCGGGTAGTGTATATCAAAGCCTAGATCAAGTTCTACGCAATACAATTTGGATATACATATCTCTAATTGCATGTATTGCACGATCTTCTAGTTCTGTATGCAAATCTTCTGGTACAAGTAAGGTTGGTATGATGTTGGGAGCATAGAGTTCCTGCGCGTCTAGAGAGTGGACTTTTAGCAAAGCTTCCAATACTCCATCTCGGTTACAGAACATCGATTCCCATGCATATTGAAGCAGTTTTTCTTTTTATTTTCTTTTTTTATCATATTGAAACATCTTAAATGTCCACAAAAATCTGGAACCGTCTTGAAGTCCAGTTTCCTTGATAATATGTCTTATTGAGGAAGAAGATTACGAAGATTTCATATTTATATTTCATCCACCTTTATTGTTTCTTTGCTTGGCATACATTCGCTAGCACAAAATTGGCTGCTTCTGCAGTTACGCAGGACTTTCATTTAAAATTAAAAAAAAAATAAACCCATTTAAAGAAAAATACGCAGCTCTTCATGATGCCTTTTTCGTGAGATAAATTAAATTGAATTGAGAAATTCTTAAACAATTATAACATTAGAGCTGTTAGCTGCTAAAGATTAAAGAAAAAAGTGAATCATGAGATAAAGCAGCAAGCCGTCAAAAGTAAGCAGGTAGCAAAAAACAAAAAAATATTTTACCAATGCTCTATTTATTTCCTTGTACCTCTGTCTCCTGTTCCCTGTATGCCTCCAGTTTTGGCCTCGGAGTCGTAAAGCGAGGGTGAACTTCATTTTCCCTATATCAATTATCTCAAAATATAAACTAAATCACTTACTGATTCAGCAAAGCATGTAGTCTCAAATGGATGAAAGTTCGTCACTAGGAATGTAAATTGGCTAAGTCTTTGGAGGCATAAAAATACTAAATTGAAAGAAAATGCGAACAATTAAATGAAATGATGAAGAGGAATGCGCCTTGAGCAACAAGAAGAGTTCACAAAATCATGCTTCTGATGTTAACCAGTCGAACTTAAGGAAAAAAGCAATAAGAAGACCATAAAAAATATCAAAAAAAAAATACATATCCGTTTGTCTGGCTATACTTATGAAGATATTTTTGTTGCACTTTAATGCAAACATCGTGCGAAAACATCTTCAATCTTGAGAGGTTAATAAATCGGCATTAGTTAGTGTTCACAAGGAACATCAACTAAGACAACGTACTCGATCTTTGCGCCATCCACCAATTGTTCACTAGCGGCCGTAAAATTCTGCAGTTTAATATCCGCAAATACAACTGGGAGTCCCCCGATGGGCGCACTAGGAATCAAATTGAACATGTGCTGATTAGCAGGCGATTCCACATCTCTGCGCATAGAGGAGCCGATGTTTACAGCGATCACTATCTGATTGTTGAACGGGTTTGTCTACGTCCAGAAGGAAGACAAAAGCAACGTTAATAGATCTTCAACCTGGATGACCTGAAAAAAATGTCCTCTGCTCTCGCGCATCACACTTTTACTCAAACTTGGAAGCAAATACTATGAAGCTGCGCAGGAAAGGTTTAACTTGCAGCTTTTCAGATGGAAGCCATGGATTAGTAACATCACCTGGACTTTAATTAAGAAGCGCAGGTTATTAAAAACACAACTAAATGTAAGTGCAGTAACTGACCGTAGCAACCTACGTCGATCATACAACGAAGAACAAGCATAGTAAGAAATTAACAGGACTTATGTGGACAGACAATTGCAATAACTTATGCGGAGTCTATAAAGCGGTAAAGGAAAAAGTAATCGTAAAGCCAAATGTACCACCTATTAAGGCTAGTGACGGGTCTATTCTAGCATCAGTCGAAGAGTAGGATGATGTTCTTCGATATCGATGGCACTTAGTCACAAAACTCCAGTCATTTCCAACATCAAGCAGCGTAGAGATCCCTACAGAAGCATTACCAATGATCCACCTAATGGGGACAAAATACCTACGGCCTTAAGTAAACTAAGCAAGAACAAAGGTACTGGGCATATGCCCATTATTCCTAAGCCAAGGATATACGCATCCATACTAAATGACTGGAAGGAGAGGGAGATCGTCACTATTTCAAAAAAAAGGGCGAATTCAGTCAATGTCAATGCTGGCACGGTACAACGTTGCTAAATTCCATAGAAAAAGCTCTGACGTTCATTGTTTTAGTACGGCGAGAACAGAATAGGTACATCAACACACTACGCACCATTCTGGAACAATCGGTCGAGTGGAGGTCTCCATTATATCTACTTGTTGTAGACTTCGGACCATCAACAGGAAAGCGATATAGGCAGTTGTAAGGTCCCTGACAAATCATTAATCTTTTAAATGCTCTATTTAAGGCAGCAGCTCTCACCGTGCGGAATAACAGCAACAACTGCACCAATTTCAAAATAAAAAGAGGTGTAAATATATTTTCATCAATCCATTTAATAATTCAATGATCCTTAGCGGAGTCCTAAAGCGCAAATGGTCTACAGTGCAGTCTAAATCAGACTTATCGACTTATCGACTATACTGATGATATCTACTTTATTATGCGGAGTCTGGAAGCTAATGCTCCTTCAATCGATCTGAAAGTTAATCTCATAAAAATTAAGTTGATGTGTTTGCAAACAAATTCAACAGCGCCACTAAACTGTGGAACTCAGCGACAACAACATTGCCACCAATTGAAGGTGTTAACATGTTCCCCATATCTTGGCAGATATATTACTGCACTTGGGATCTACTCAGCAGCGCTAAAGAGCAAAAGGACACATTGCAGAGCAGATGATAACATTGTGAATATAACTTTCCAAGTCAGCTTTCAGAGAGGCCAACCACAGCAAATATGTGTTCGCACTGTTCACTCTGAATTCGGGTCCAGAGCAACATGGTTTGAATTAAAACCAGTAGCAGTTGGTTGATCGATGTTGTTGGAGCGCATTTAATTTCACCATTTGTTTCAACTGGGAAAAAATCCTCCTATATATATATTTTAATATTCAAAAAACGTGTCAACCCGTTTTTAAGAGGTAAAACCATAAAAGGCTGAGGCATGGAGGTGATGTGTTACTCGAAATAGAACTCAACTCAAGCGTTCTTCCTTATTTTTTCAAGTATGAGTACAACCAATATCTCTACTTTACTACTATGATGGCAAAATATTCAATTTATGCAAAGAAAAATTTGTATATAATAGCAAGGCTTATATATGGCCTACATACAAACCAGCAGGACATTCGATGAAAACACCTAAAATTTGGAAATTGTTTTTCTCTCCTATACTACTTATATTTCCTAATCAAATTAATATATTTCTGTACAATTTTCGTTTCTTTTTAAATTTGTTAAATGCAGAATTTAATTTTCTTAATGAAAAAAATTATATAAAATAACAACTTACCCCAATTTTCTGCATTTATGCTATACAAGCAAAAATATATTTTACTTTCCCACTTTTCAACCATTTTCCGTTGCACATTTTTATTTTATTTCCTTTTATAATGAAGTCGCTTAAAAAGAAAAATAAAACCGAATATGCATTAATGAAATTTACAGCATTTAAGGTGTTAATGGTACGCAAACCTGCCACAATCCGTTTTCATTTATATTTTTAAACTATAAACAGATAGAAATGTACAAATGGACAGACGGATAGACAGACATATGCACAAGTTGCATTTAAAAATTTATCATTAAACTTCCTGCAGTGTATCTGCTAGATATTACGCTATCTCTTTCAACTACTATCTCATTCTCACTCACTCATTATCTATCTGTAAATTTTTTTGTCTGCTCCTTCGAATTCCTGTTGTTAATTTATTTTGCAATTTCGTTGCATTTGGTGTAAAAATAATTACATTTTCATTATCAGTTTCCGTTGTACTTTCATTTAAATTGTTGCGGTTGTCATTAAGTGTGGCAGGAGTTCCTTTTTTTCATTATTTTTTTTTTTTTTTTTTTGCTACTTTCCAGGTCACTTCCTGTTTATGTATTACTACGCTACAAACTTTTTGTACAGGAGTGAAGCGTGCTAAAGTGTATATCTTAAAATTTGAGCTTGTCACGATAAGTCAATCTGTTTATACATATTTATATCACCTTTCACACATTTAATTATAGATCTGTGTTGAAATTAATAATTTTTATTTCTTTTTCCAAATTTTTTTTTTGAATGTTTTACTGCCATCCCACCAGCCACATTGCTTTAACTATTAATATTTCTCAGGATCTTAAAATATTCAACTCTTTAATTATAATTTAATAATCTACAAAGACAAATTTAAATTATTTTAAAGATTGAAACATGAAATTAGAAATGGTTAGGAATTCCCCGCATAGTGCAAGTTCACAATAATTATTTATTATCCACAGGCCTTACAAGTCGAAAAATAGTACAGATCCAATAAAATCAAAAAATAGCTACTTATATATGTCTTATTTTTTTTTTTTTAATTTATAGAATTTATTTATTATTTTTAACATTTTTTGTTTAATCTTTTTAAGAAGGTTTCAGATTTCATTTTTAGTTTTATTTTATACCAAACTAAGCCAAAAATACTTTTTAATTTTTCGTATTAATTTTTTAAATTTTTATTACTTTTTTTTCAAGAAGTTTTCACATTTTATTTTTCTTTTTTTAATAAATATTCATTTAAGCTTTTATGTCAAATTTAATTTTGTAAATAAATAGAAAATAAAACTACATATTAAAATAAACTAAAAAAAATATATATTAACCAAACATATCAAACGAACACCTAACTATACACTAAAAAAAAATTAACATTTAAAATACAATTAATTAATTAATTTGTACATATCGATATACAACAAATAAACACAAATTTATATACAAATGTAATTAAATAAAAAAAAATATTCCTACCTAAAAAATAAAATTTATTATAAATATTGTATATTAAACTTTATTCAGTTGCGCCTTAAACAATTTGAATAATTTACTATTGTAAATATTCTAAAAATAAAAAATTTGGAACTCAAAACCCGTACATAGTATATGCTTAAGATACATATATTGAATTAGATACAATGCTATAAACTAGAAATCTTAACGACCATTTATGAGCAAACAATAAATCTTGTATATAACAAAAAAAATAAAAGAGAAAAGTTTATATTGTAAAAGCATATTCATTCTGTCAGTAAGTCAGTCACTCAGTCAGTCAGTCATAGAGTCAGAAGTAAGCTTTGAGATATATACACAAATACACAAATAAACATCTTAAAGATACACAACACACACACACACACAAACATATATAAACAAAATGGTCACAATCATGAAAAAAATGTCTTCCTTAATGCATATTCAATGCAATATGTATTATGTTTATACATTAAATTAACTAAAATATTTACTATATATACTTATTAAAATAATAATATTATTATTATGTATTAGTCAAAAGCTTAAAAAAGAAAATAAAAAACCACAAACATGAAATAAAATATTAAAATTAAATGCCTAGCAAATAAAAATAAAACAAAAAACTATGCCTAAAAATATTTATATGCAAAAATAAAAACCTACTTGTTAAACTATATATTTGAAAGCGAAATAAAATACAATTAGTAAATAATTAATTCAAATGTAAGCAACATAAATCTATATTAGTTAAAATGAAACCAAACTTAGTCCAAAGTGCAAACCTATTCGAGTATATATAATATATAGTATTAATTGTAGTAGAAGCCCCAAAAAATATAAAAATGCTTTAATACAAAAATTGTAAAAAGTTTATGGAAAGGAAAAAAAACCTGCTTAGAAACCTACGAAAAAAAAATTGTAGTTAATTATTAGACGAATTTAATAAAAAAAAAAAAATTAAAAAAAAGTATCTAGTTGATAATGCTGTATGTATATGGTAACAGAAAGTTAGTCTAAGAAATGGTTATCAAATCGTTTAAGCAAATAAGCGACAGTTCGTAGATAGACGCTCAACTACTCATGAATACCTATATACTACAAGTATATATAATATATATATATACATATATAAAATAACTGTACATGCTATACCATATGGTAAGTTGTAATTGTATTTAATGTGTAATGCGTTAATTAATATGAACTGCTTCAAGTTGCACCAAAAATCATCAAACATTTTAGAAATCAATGCTTACAAATAACTAATATCAGCAAATTGTTATTATTTGACATGTGTAAGCTTCGAAAAAGAGTAAAGCAGGCAGGAAGTACATATCTTATAGTTTTTAATTAATTAAAAGTGGTATAAATTTTGTTAATATTACTTTTATTTTTTTAATTTATTCTAAATAAATTAAAGCAAAAATCATCTCAAAGATTAAACACAAAATCTCAGAAAGCATAAATGATACATTTTTAAAATTTGGCAGATGCCTAATAGGAAGTAGGAATTCGCAAAGAAATAGTTTTTAAAAAGTTAAAAATTGATATAATGTGGGCAGAGTCCAGAGTCCAGATATTACATAAGAGCTACTAATGTGATATCAGAGCTACTTATGTAATAATTTGTCTCATAGCCAGCCAGTTTATGTAGGTTTACACCTTTTTCGAAAATCTTCTTCATCTTTTCCTTCTATCCTGCTCTATACATGACAGGTAACCTGTCACCTTAAAAATGGGCAATAAGTTTATTTCTCAAAAAGCAACAATGATTCTTTAAATAGTTCATCTCGCCTTCTTTAAGCTGTACCAAGGGTATGATTAAATCAAATTTTTTATCACAGAAATTAATGGCAACAAGTGACAGACTATTAAGATGTGAAGAAAATGAAGCATTAGGTCGACTTAGCAGTGTACATCCCAAAAACTCTGAGTGCGACTACCTTCGCCAGCTCTCTTTTTTTATATTTTTTATTATTTATTTTATATTTAGAAGGTGACAGTTAGGCATTCAGATTTTTCCTATAATTAACCCAGTGCCAGTGTCTATAATCATCAAATATTATAACAAATTGTAAATCAAGATAGGGCTAGATACCCTTAAACTTGTCTTTTTTAATATGAAATCAAAGAGGAGATCTGAGATAGAACCTAAGGTAATTTAAGACGGGTTGCTAGTGCTGGGGTAATCTATAATTGTAGTTCAAATTGAGGCGTTTGAGGTGTATTATAGAATATTCTTGGTCCAAAGTTCTGGCTAGGTGGCTTGGATTAAAAAGATACAAATCTAATCGTCCCTTTGAGCAATCTTAAGGTTTCTGTGCAGAGTCGTGTTTCGGACATACCAAGGGCATTATTTCAAAACTGTTGTTGTTAGATTTAATAACCCAGATGCTATATCTCCAGGTGGGCGTGATTATTTGTGCATAAATCGTGCGCTTGTTTCGTAATGCAAGCCTACTCTGTTCTGGCAGGATCAGATCGTGAACTCAAGTCATGCACTACTCTTAAAACTTTTGTAGGATTTATTTATCAGGAATGAAAAAATCATCATTGTTTCAATCGCCTAATAGAAATCGTGACCTATTCACCGGAATATTGGTAATGTGTTAAGCTAATGGTCACAAGAATTTGTGGTAGTCTTATAGACTACCTTAAGAGACACGTTAAGAGACATCGCAGTAACGTACAACTGGTACAAGACAATGATTTTAATCGATGGAGCACTAGCTTCATCCATCAAACTGTTCACACATTTGATCTTTATTCTCCCGATCCCATGTATACCAAATTTCATCTCTGTGCCTCAAATGGATGAAAAGATATGAGAAATTTTGTTAATCGCTCATATGAATGCGCATTACCCACACTCCAAAATAAGGCTATTTTCTTTTCCAACATCCAATATATTTCTATACCAAAATGCATTCATCTTGTTATAGCGATTTAGGCGTAAAAGAGTAACAAACACCCAAATATCCATCCATCATCACAATCTACTACATTTCTTTACTAGTAGTATAAGTAGGAATTATATATTAGTAGAATATTGTCACATCTTTGTAAGGAAAAATACTCAAGCAATCTGGATTAACGTGATGTTCACGAAAGCGGGAACCTATTGCCAGCAACCCTGAATATATCATAGTGTAATATCTTACGACACCATTTATCTCAAAAAGTGGCAACAAATTTTCCAAAATTAATGACGCCTAGAAGCAAATCTAATAAGATATAATGAATAGTACTATATAATATACTGAATCTAGCTAGTTGTGCTTTCTGAGTGGCCCCAGATGGAATTAACAGAACGTTTTTAAATAATTTGTTGTTAGCTATTATAAGTCTGTGAAATGTTTCCATTGCAATAGTTTCCTCAGCAATAGCAACTATTTTAATCAATTGGGGACAAAACTTATCACTCTGTTTTCAGATTGTCTTTGAAGTGCTTCGAAAAGCTAAAATTATGGCTAGGGTCACATGCATAATTGGCTCATAGTAATTATATTTAGGCTTTAGATAACATGTTTCAAGTCAGTCAAAGTTTCGACCGATTAATGGGTGGTGTAACAATATTGTAAGTCTCTTCAGACAAACATCTATTGTACCATGAGGGATACGTATACAGCAATTCTCTAAGTTGTTCCTCGATATAGTTAATGGACATAATCGTTCTTAATAATCTGACAATATCGTAGGAGATCTGAACAGTTTAACTGATACAAAGGGGCACATTAGACCTGTAAAGGTCGCAGCGCCTACTACCTAATAATAAAAACAAGTAAGGAAATACAGTCGGGCGTAACCGACTGTAAGAGGCCCTGTACCAGTTCAGCTCGCCTAACAAACATATTAAATGTTTCCCGAGCTTATGACCAAACACATGACCACTTCTCACTGCGCGAATATGAATGAAAAGAAAAGGGGGGTTGTTCAAATTCAATTGCTTATAAAATCGCCATTTATTATCCGATTTTGATGAACTTTTTGGATTTTTGCTTAGAGAGACGTTATCTCTATATTAGTACACTCAATTTTTTTTGTGCCGAAGAAATTTTCACCCTAAGGGGTGATTTTATGGGGAAGGGGGGGGAGGGGCAAAATTTCAAAATAAACTTGTGAAATTCCGGAGCAATCCTAGTCGAATGCAAAAAACACGAAGTCTCTATCTATTACCGTTTCCGAGATCCTTTCGTTCATACAGACGGACAGACGGACATGGCTATATCGACTCCTCTTTAATTCCTGACCATAATGGTGGTAACTTTGGGGGGTCTCCGACCATTATTTCTACCTGTTACAAACATTTGCACAAACCCAATAGGCTCTTGTACCTTCGGTACAGGGCCTAATAAAATAACTGATACAAATTAGGTTCGTCGTATATAACTGTCCAATGGTTCGTTTGATAGCCTTTTTCGGCATAATTTTTTAAGATATTTTACTAGCAGTTAGACTAAAACCTTGTTCAGACGGTCAAATATATTCTACACCCTCATCATACTGCATTGGAAATAGTTACAATTTGCCCCTCCAACCCCCATCAAATCCCCCTCAAGGGTAAAAATTTCTTCGGCACAAAAAAAAATTTAAATGAAGGTTTTATAAGCAATTGAATTTGAACGACCTATGAAACTTCCGTTCTCCCTTTTCTTTGCATACATAAAAAAATGTTTTATAGAGCACTTATTCGTGAAGTGAGAAGTGGGAGGAGCAAAATACTTTTCGTTAGTACCATTTTTAGGCCCTGTACCGAAGGTACAAGAGCCTATTGGGTTTGTGCAAATGTATGTAACAGGTAGAAATAATGGTCGGAGACCCCCCAAAGTTACCCCCATTATGGTCAGGAGTGATAGAGGAGTCGATATAGACATGTCCGTCTGTCCGTCCGTCCGTCCGTCTGTCCGTCCGTATGAACGAAAGGATCTCGGAAACGGTAATAGATAGAGACTTCGTGTTTTTTGCATTCGACTAGGACTGCTCCGGAATTTCACAAGTTTATTTTAAAAACTTGCCCCTCCCCCCCCTTCCCCCATAAAATCACCCCCAAGGCTAAAAATTTCTTCGGCACAAAAAAAAAGTAAGTATGCCAGTATAGAGATATCGTCCTTCTTAGCCAAAATCCGAAAAGTTCATCAAAATCGGATAATATATGACGATTTTATAAGCAATTGAATTTGAACAACCCCCCTTTTCTTTTCATTCATATTCGCGCAGTGAGAAGTGGTCATGTGTTTGGTCATAAGCTCGGGAAACATTTAATATGTTTGTTAGGCGACCTGAACTGGTACAGGGCCTCTTACAGTCGGTTACGCCCGACTGTATTTCCTTACTTGTTTGTAGTGCAGTAGTTTAGCGAGTTACGAATATCTAATTCTCTAGAGCAAGTGAATTCACTAGCTCGGTACTAGTTCTTCATGTTGCAAGAAAGTTAAATATGACGCTCGGCCATTTTTCAAGCAGACTAAGCATCATATTGTACAATTCTAGTAATGCAGCATACGAAATATTCAAAAGTAATTTCTAAACTGGCGATACTTTGGTAGAAATACTAAGCGTATAACGAATTGGAGACATTATCATATACATAGTTATTAATCTTGTTAAATGTAATTTTTTGTACTAAATTTTGAATTTTAAAATAATATATTTAATAATAAATTATTTTTTTATTTTTATTTCATTTATTTATTTATTAATTTAATTATTTTGTTTGACAATACTTCCTGCAAAGCTGCAAAACATCATTCAAAAAGAGAAAAATATCACCACATAAAATGAAATTCAAATGAGATCCAATATTTAACTAAAATGTTGTTACATAGACTGTACGACAATTTTGCGATGCTACACTGTAATGTACCATTATAAAAAAAAATACACATATACAACAATACATTGATAATGAAATACATACATACACGCATGAATACATTAGTAAATAAATTTGCATACATAAATACTAGCCTAATTAAGCAGAACAAATGTAAAAAACAAATACATGCAAATGTTGTAGTAAAAATAAAAAATATAAAAATTAATAGTTGAACATAGCAAAAAAATAAAAAAAAAAATTAATTATAAAAAAAAAATTGTTAAGTGAAAATGAGAAATAAAATTATTAAAAATAAACAGCAAAAAAACTAAGCTAAATAACGACGAAATAAACAAAATAAAAAATAAAACAAAAATAGCAAACAAACAGAATAGTAAATATGTACGTACGAGAATATGTTAGAACAGTGACTAAGTTGGCTTTACGTTAGATCATAACTAAATAACAAATAAACGAAACGAAATGAAATTAAAATAAAACAAAATGTATGCAATGAGTGCTAGAAGTGAAATGAAAAATGCGCATATTTGTATTGAAATATTGTAAAAGTAAAAAAAGATTTAAATAAAAAACAAGTAAAACGCTGATTGTCAATTTGATGAGAATCGAATGGACTTTTCATTTTCTACTATTTATTTATTCATCAGAATGGAAGCGAAAAAAACAACAAAAAAAAAAATAGATGCAGGCTCGCACAGACAAAGAAAAGTTGTGAAAAATAGGAGAAAAAAAAAGAAATAAAATTGAAATACTTGTAAAGCAACAAATAGTGAAAAGCAACTTTTCATTTTCATTTGTTGCCGCCGCTGCAACTGCAGCTGCAGCTGCAACTGTTGTGCTTTGTTTCATTTGAATTTAAATTAAAAATTTAGCAAAGCATAAAACTTGCAAATAATGACAATGTCCGCCATGCCATGCCATGCCATGCCATGCCAGAAACTATGCACGATAGTCGAAAAGTCATGAAACTATATACAATATATATATTTACAGTGATACAAGGACTCGTTTGAGTATGCACGAAATATTAGAGCAACATTTAAATGGTTATATGAGTCAAAACTTATCGGGCTATTCGTGCAACAAAGGCAACAAATTCTTTATGCAAAAATAATAACAAACCCCATGACCTCTGAAGAATGAAGAATCCCGAAGCTCGATACAACTGAAGTGAAGTTCGCAATGAATCATCATACAAAAGCATTGAATAGAAAAATTACTGCTTATAAAAGTTTGACATCCGTTGCTGTTTTGCTCATAGCATGGCTAGCTGAGTTTACCTCCCGATTGACACTTTATTTCATTTGTTTTCGGTCCATATTTCATAAATTTGATGCACGGTTCAACTGTAGATACACTGCTTATATAGTGTCACATGGCTGGTACAAATTTTTTAATTGGTTTTACAAAAAGCTTTGTAACGTTTGGGTTATATTACTGAAGACATCTTGTTTTCTGGATTAATGATAACAACAGGCGATATTTGTTCAACAGTCCTAACGTAAGTGCTATGCTCTCCTGGAGCGGAACTTTTTGCTGCAAGTTTTATCACCATTGTGCATAGGATATGGAAGCCGTTCCGAATTGCTATGTTAAATATTGTGTCACCTTGTTGTAGAAACTCATTCAGTACAGGATATTACAATTCAATTATTGCATCGGCATCGAATCACCACTGAACTACTTGATTTAATTTTTTTTTTTTTCGATCTCCCTATTTTCGTGTGCGCATTTCCAATGGGTGTATGTAATATTAAAAATGCGTATTCGAGTCAATTGCATTAGTCAAGCAGGACTACGAAATTATTTGGTTGATTTTACTCAAGCTTACTACTGGCTTTCTCAGAAAACTGCAGATATTGCAAGAATAATGTCTTATAATGACATTATGGGTATCAAATAGACAGGATGTCAAGCCGAACAACTGCAGTTGATAAAAAATTAAAGGAATAAGATTTACATCGCTCTAAAGCAATCTCATCAACGGAAGAGAAATCTTACGAATTAACCACATCTTTGGATGTTAACTTATAAGGTTAAAATGTTGAAGTAGAATATCCCAAAAATATAACAGATACTCGAGGTGATTTTGGAGTATATTCGGATGGAGGACGAGCTTTACTTCGTTGTTTGATCTACAAATTGTATTACTATCGTTTCGGCTACTTCAACTTTAGTACATCGTGGTCCATCCGGTTCTGATAAAACTAGAAGTGCTGCGATTGCAAATAAAAATGTTAATCTTATATACTTGGAGAACCGTAAACAATGGAAAATTGGTTGCTTCGTACTTATTGGGTCAAAAAAAAACACATGAATGCATCAGGCAATCTTTAAAAAACTGTATTTGCAAAAGGCAGTCAGCCGATCAGGCACAAATTCTAAAGAATTTTAATATCCACTAGGAATTAAATTAACCAAGTACCGATAGCAGGCGATTCCACAAGTGTCTCCTGGAAGTGCCTGCGCTAGTCTCTGCCCTCTCGCGACAATATTTTACTCCAACTTGAAAGCAAATCCAAACATCGTACTAGCAAGCTGAGGAAAATACGGCTGACTTGGACTTTGATTGAGAGCGCATGTTATTGAAAGCACAACTAACCATCGTCGATCATATAACGAAGTACCAAGTTATATTAAAAAATTTGTTTATGCAGATGAAAGAGCTAATGTGGAATCCAGAGACAGTAAAGCAGAATATGCAGCCAAATATACCGCCTATCAAGGCAAGTAATGGGTCTAGTCTAGCGTCAGTCGAAAATCGCTGGTAAAAACTGCAGTTGTTTCCAATACTGAGCAGCAGAAGCTTATCCACCGATCCCCATACTGGGTAGGAAATAACCTCATGAGGTTTGGATATCTGAGACTCTCCCAGATGGTACGATGATCGTCAATATTCCAAACGGCGACCTAAGTCAATGTGAAAAATGGCTCATCGTACAGTTTAAAGGCAAGGACAGCATTAATTTTACCATTAACCGAGGTGTCCTGTATGGTTCTATAATTTCACATCGTCCATTTTATAGTGCCTCGACGGGGTCTACGGTAGATACTAAATCAGAATATTAGTGCTGATGATATCTGCTTCACGATGCACACGCGTATTGGTGTCGAAGCGAATCTGCGGAATGTGGAAGCTAACGCTCCTGCAATCGGTCTTAAAATCAACCTCTCAACAACAAAGTTGATGCGTCTGCAAGCAACTTCAGAAGAGACCAAGACCGTCGAACTCATGAACAACACCATTTTCATCATTGAAGATTTTGACAAGCTCTCCGCTTTTGGCAGTTATATTACAGCAGATGAGGCTGCAATGATAGACTCAGCTATCCGTTTAAGCAAAGCGCTCGTATGGCGCTCGTGTATGCCTTCATTGAGCTCAAAAATAAAAAATAATTAAAACGAATCATCCTAGTATATGGTTCAGAGACATGAATGGTTTCAGATAGGATTGGCGAGAAGTTTCAATCTTTCGTCAACAAATGTCGCCTTGCTCCGAGAAGGCGAGAACATTGCGAAGATGACCTTCTAGTGGAACCCACACGGTAGACGTCCACGGTAGATCAGATTTTAAAAATCTGATCCACGCACAACTATATCAATTTCAGTGTTTAATAACCTATCTTTAGGTAAGGAAATCCCGCTTTGTACGCCAACTGTCATTGAATAAGTGTTCTTTCAATCGCACATTAAATTCTGTCAAGCGTACTGCGTCGTCTTCTGTAGTCGACAGTATCAGTGTGGCTTCAACATAAAAGACGACAAATCCACGAGACGACCCACGAGTTATCAACGGCCTTTATCTCCTATTGGTCAATTGTAATGCTGTTATCGACACTCTTATACGACTGCAGTTCTTGACGCCTTACCAAACTAGATATCTCAGCAAAGATTGTTCGTCTTTGTAGCATAAACTTCTCAGGTTAGAAAGGAACTTCTCCGAGGCCTTTGTTACTAGAAGAGCTTTAAGGCAGGGTAACGCGCTATCGTATATTATACATACTCGATCTTCGAGTAGGAAGTGAACGGAGTGGTACTAAGGCTTTCTCAGAGCCTTGACTCATGTGTTTAATGGTGATTGAGAACAAGACAAAGTACTTCGTATCGTCCCGTCTTAGACGGTCTGTAATGATGAAGAATTAATGAAGAAGAATCAATGTTGTACAAAACTTCGTCCACCTTGAATGTTGACAACCACCTCAGCCTGAATATCAGGTACAGAACTACACTTTATAATAAATGCTACTGAGGGCTCAGCATGTAAATTATCACTGGCATCAAACTACGCTGGAATTTTTCCTAAGGACACTCAGAATCGATTTGACAAAGCTAAATGTCTGATCGACAATATAACACCTTGTAGATGTAGTAGTAAAGCAAGTTTTTGTAAAAGATATATACGTGTTTAATGGGTCAAATATAAAACTGCACGATAATGACATGACATAGCAGACGTTTCAACTAAAATGCATATCGTAATAAAACTGGAGGTGCGTAATCGCAAGAGAAGAAACAATGACCTTTTAGTTTTGGTTGCTTTTATCGTTATTTCCAATAAAACTTTTATTGAAACTATTATTTGAAAATCATACATTTTGAAAGAATGGTTTCATATTACATCACATTACATTACATCGTTCGACTACGGCGTAACTAATGGAGTCTCACCTCACTTATGTTTACCGCCGTTCAAAGTCTTTTAAAGATGTTCAATTACCATTTAAAATTTTAATATTCCATTATGACTTCCATACCACTGTACACGAACATTGCCTGCTTCAAGTAAGCCTACAAATTAAAACGCGCCGAAATGCAATTCGCGGCTGCTTGTGACATTGCGAACAAACTGACAAGGAACTGAAGTTCGGCAGCCCCGAATGTACGGCGCCACCATGGCTCTAATGCAAATTACAATTTGGCAACAAAGAACGTTGTGACATAGGATGGCAGCCAGAGGGAGTGGCAAATACTTTACTCGAACTATTCACTATTCAGAATTTAATGTCAAGCAGCAATATTTGTGCCAAGGCTTGCTACGAGTAGAAGTTGTTGAAATGCTTTTGTCTTATTGCTTAGCTGAATAATTGCATGCAATGTAGCCCTCTCTTTTCCCTCCGTCAATTTTTGTTGCGAAACGTAACAAAGCCAAAATTCAAAAATGTTATAACACATACTCAATGGCAAGTTATGAAGCGAAGGTGGTTTGATAAGTAATTGGGCTAGTTTAGAAGTTATAAATTATTTGAGGGAAATAGAATTTATTTTGCAGTTAAGTCTTTTAGTTCGATTTCATATAAAAAGCTGCAAAAACATTTTAAGACTTCAAATGGGTAACAATGTCTTTTATTTATTTATTTTTTAGCATTAGTGAAAGAGCCAATTTTTACAAACGAAACAAAGTTTAAACAGATGGCAAAATAAAATATTGAGGAGTTATTCGCCACAAAAGAGAAACTTGTTAAAAGAAATTTCGGAGGTGTTCCCTAATAATATGGACAGAATTTGGAATTAAGAGAATAGAGAGAACCCTTTAAAAGATTTCGGTTTGCCACAATCTATCCGCAGAAATGAAATTTGTCAGAATATTACTGATAATGTGAGCCACAACACAGAATATATTCTTTATAGACGCACCTGGAAGAACTGGTAGAGCTTTATTAATTTCAGTAATTTTAGTTAAATTTTTGTAAAAGTTGCTTCTTCAGGCATCGTAACCACTCATCTGTGTAGAGAGAGAACAGCTTACTCTACCTATAAGCTGCCACTGGGTTTTTAAAATCGACCTGCGAAAATAAGATTAAAAAACAGTGCAACTGTTAATGATCTTCAAAGAGCATCGCCTATAATATGGGAGATTATCTAAACAAGTCACAAATTAAGATTTTCAATACAACACTGAAAGGATTAGGTTCCTCTTAAGCTGTAATGGGTCGATATACTTGGGTGGATATTCATAGCAGACTGAAAAACTAAAAAGTAAAATTGGTACACCCATTATACTTCATCGTATCCTTAAGCAATTCCATTTAAGGCTTTTTCTTATTACTATTTATTATTATTTTTTGAGTTTTTAACTAATAACCTACCATTCCAACCTCGCAAAATCTACGGTTTCGACACAATTGACCCTAAACAACAAAGCAGGGCCAAGCTATTTGCTTATATGCGTGTTGACAAGCTCAAAAATATATTAACGAATGTATTCGAGCCAAAGTCAGCTTGTCATAGTTTTCGGTTTTCGGTTTTCAGGTGGCAGAATTAGAGCAACAAAGGAGCTGCCAATACTGACACGAAACAAAACAAAACAATTGAACAGACAATAGCAGGAGGTACTCAGAGCAGGTTGCACCCACAAAAGATGATCCAAGACAAAGGCAGCAAGCATATAGGGATGAAAGTCCTTGGGCACAAAGTACACACAAACACAGTCAACCACATAGCAAAAAAAAAAGGACATGCATATACAGCAGAAGAAAGGTCAAACATTGGAATGTTGCCAGTTAATTTGTATACTGACTATGAACCCAAGAAAACTATTTGTCAGCTTTACACATTCGCACACGAACCACTCCTCCACAGCTGCTTGTGGGGCGGCTGAGTTCGGCACTTATACATACTTCCACTTAATTAGGTAATAAATGATTGAAGAAATTATGTCTAGACGTGAGGACAATTTCGATGGCAGCGCAGCATAAGCATAGAAGTAGAAGCAACTCAACATGTCTCGCAGCCAATTCATTTTTGGCACGTGAGAAGCTGAAGCGCCATGTCGTCGAATCTCTGCTCCGTGCGGCATTATATGAAAGAATATGTTCCACTATATGCCATTTTATTTCCATCTTTCACAGCTCCACTCTCGACGCTCGGCTTCAACACATCGTCTTTTTGTGTTATTGGCTCCATTGTATTTAGGCAACAGAGCGCGCGCATTTTTTGAGTCCTTATTTGAGTATTTTTTTTTTCAGTTTGCGTGCCTATTGTGTTCATACTTCTCGGCAGCCTACTTGATGCCACTTCATACAGCTTGGATCGTCTTTAGTTGACTTAAAATGTCTGTGGATGAGGCACAAAACAGGAATGCCTTTCATTGCGAAACGTGTTCTGAATTCAGCCTACTTTGTTTCGTACTGCGACGTTTCGTTGTCCTTACGTTGTTGCTCCATTGTTTGTTTGCTTGGCTTATATTTTAAGCAGATTTCATTTCGAGAATGTTAAACAAATTATTTTATTGGCAACATATACAGCGGGTATAATTTTATCGGCATGAATGTAGGCGAGTGTAAAACTTTAATTGCAAAATGGAATTGTGTAATCGATTCAAGGTAAAGTATTTTTAGGAAATGAATAGAATATTGTTAAAGTGAAAGCTGCTTTACTCATGTGTATTCATATATTTAAACAATTTTTGGATCGATTTTTAAGTACCGAAGTGCGTTTACCGTTTGCTAAATCACATTGCGTTGCTTTAACAAATCACCTACAGGACAATATTATTCTGTTGATAGATTAGAGTCTTAGTTCTTTTTGCATTCGACTAGGACTTCTCCGAAATTTTAAGATTTTTTTTTAAATTTTGCTCTTCCCCTTCCCCGTAAATAAATGCATATAGGGCACATATTTGTGGAGTGAGAAGTAGGGAGGAGCCAAATACTTTTCGTTAGTACCATTTTTTCTTATTCATTTGTTCGCTTTGCCGCTCTTAGGCACTTGGAACACCCAATATAATTAAATCCAAAATTAGATGATGCTGGCGCAGACAGGTGGGGAGGGTCGTCAGTGTCTACAAAACACTCGCACGAAAAAACAATAAATGAAAACGCGTTTATATAAATTTAAAATAAACAATTGTAGCGCGCTCGCTTCTTTAATTTAATACAATATTAGTGTATATCAAACGGGGTATATTAACAACTTTCGTATAAAATAAAAGCGTAACTATGTACAAACAAAACGTAGCGTTCGCGGGGGTGGAAGTATTTAAACTAAACTTGACTTAAAACTAGCGAAAACTAACTAGCAGGAGTGCTCGGCGATTGGCAACGCTAGCGCCCTCTATTACTTTAAACAAATGTCACAACAAATTCAAATTTGGCGCTAACATTACCGCCCGCCTTGCAGCATCACTGCAAAAAGTTAAAATTTAACAAAAACTTAATTAAAAATTCAAAAAAAATTAAAAAATCAGAAACAAATATCAAACAAAATCCGGTCCGGATTGATAGACATCCCTCTCCAGAAGTATGCGGTCCACACCCCGCTCGACCCGTGCCTCAACATTTACATCAATATTGGGGCCACACCTCGACCGTAAAACCAACATACAATATTCTTGGTTTCCAGCTCGCGTCGTTCGCAATCCAAGGCGTCGTACCGCACGCTCGCTGATGGTAGAGGTGGGCTTGCACGGGTCAAGCAACGCTCGTTCGATACTTAAGCGCCCGTGGACCATAACCTTGACACCCGCAGTAGGTCTCAACACAGTCCTACCGCGAACGGTTAGCTCCATCGGAGGGGATTGACGCCGAACCGACACTCTCCGATTGTTCTGTGATACCACGGGTACACCAGACAGCCTGTGATACCACGGGTGCACCAGACAGCCGAGGCCGCTTGTGCACCGGGGAACGATTTCGGTCCGACGCCGGTCGAAACACGAGGTCTCCTAGGCGCCGGCGATCGAGCGCGGTTTTCGGCGTCCAGCAGGCCGCTTTCTTTGACGACGTGCACCACGTCGCTCACTTGTTCGGGGGGGAGCGAGAGCCCTGGGTACCTCAGCACTGAGTACCCCAGCCTCCGGATCTAACTCAACCACCTCGTCTATCTCCAGAACTGGAGACAGCTCTCGACGCTCCTCCGGCGTACGATACTTGCGCAGAGGAGCTGACCGCGGTTTGGCTGTCTCCAAAGCTGAAGAGAGCGCTCGACGTCCCTCCGGCGTGCGATACTTGCGCGGAGGTGACGGAGGTGCGCTCAGGGTGGGAATTGAGATCCTTACCTTCACCCCATGCAGCAGCCGGTGGTGTTTCTCTCCGCAATAGTCCATAGCCAAAAAATCCGGACATTGCCGTAAAGGGTTGTCGCCTTTGCTCACGCGACAAACAATAGTGCTTTTAGCACGCTTTTAGCACGAACTGGTCTTCGTCCACTCTCCATTAGTTGGCTGTAATTAAACTTATGGTTCCGAAACAAAAAAAAACCATTATTCGATATACAGACAACCAGCTTGACCATAGGACGTGTCACTTCATCACGACCTGTTTCAATACCAGTTTTTCTTATTTTGCTTTCCCTCCCTGCGTACGTTTCAACAATGCGATCCAGCCGACAATCATTTGGGGGGAGATTTTTCTCGTGGTTTGCCACAATTTGTCCGACCTCAAAATTCGGTTGTGGGTACTTCCATTGAAATCTCAAAATCAAACAAACTTTATAATATTTTCCCAACACGTCTAAAAAGCCATAGAACTGAGCTGTACTCAGAGAGGAGAAACTCACCAAAATAGGAATTTGGATATCATTTATCCGCACATATTCCTTCACAAATGTTTTCCCGGATTGCTGTGTAGATGCAGACAAGCATTCGTCCCAATCCGTCTTCTCCAACCAAATTTTTTTCCAACAAAATGTTGGTGGAAACGACTATTGGACCTAACCAGCCTGCCGGATCAAACAAACTAGCGATGACTGACAAGACTTCCCTTTTCGTAAAAAACACCTCAGTGTCGAAGGGTTGCGCTGTAAAATAAAATTTGTCAGCGTTAGCCTTCCATCGAATGCCTAAAGTTTTTTCCGAAATAGCGTCTTCAATCGTCGAAAAAAGTTCATTCCGCAAAAAATCGCTAGGTATCCCTGCTAATACTCCACTATGATTCGCAGTCCACTTTCGCATTGAAAACCCTGCAGAATTCAATGCTACTATCAGCTCATCACGTGAGCGAATAGCAGTGGCTGCTTCATGAGCATCAGCAAGTGCATCATCCACATACATCTCTGCCACTAGAGAATATTTATCCTGGATAAAAGTAGGGGTGCTTTCCGGTTTTAAAAATGTATGATAAGCCAATTGATGTCGCTCATTGACATCAGGGGGGGCTACCTTGCACAACTGCTGCAAGGTCAAACACTTATTAGCTTTCTCATCATAATTAAAATCTGAGAACAGGAAAAGCGCTGTCTAAAGCGCTGTCTTATTACTCATGAACTGCTTTAGTTCGACTGAGCGTGAAGCTCCTAGCGGCTGCTCACACTGATATTCAGGGCGAACAGGAAGAGTGACCACATGTTTCACGTCACTATCGCTTCGAATGGTGTTGACGAAGTTTCGTCCACAGAACCCGTCCCCAACACTCTGCAAAGCCCTATTGGGAATACTCGCTAATTGCTGACCCAACCTTAACTTGGTAAAACAGGATACAATAGGAATCGTATTGCACCTGGTGGGGTGAGAGTGGACCCGTTAGAATCCACCCGAAAACAGTTTGTTGAGCCAGCAATGAACCCAAAACATTGTGCTTCAACCCATCCCTAATTATCTGGGAATAAATGTCACTGCCAATTAATAAATCTACCTGATCGCTTTTGAAAAACTGCGGATCAGCTAGGGGGAACTCAAAACTCAACCCTGAGGGCACAGTGACATTCCTACTGGGTAACAACCCAGTGAGCTTTTGCAAAACAAATACACTTGTCTCTAAAAGAAAATCTGGATCAAGGGGCGATTTAATTTGCACAACACACGACCTATCTACTTTCGCTGCCACTGAAGCGTTTAATCCGGACACCGATTTAATTTGCACAACACACGACCTATCTACTTTCGCTGCCACTGAAGCGTTTAATCCGGACACCTGAGCTTCTATTCGGTTACACTTAATTGAAAGGCGCCTCTGAAGACGTTCGGAAATGAACGTGCCTTCAGAGCCCGAGTCAATTAATGCGCGAACTAAAAACACTGAACCAGAATGACAAACTTGCACCATAGCAGTTCCTAAGAGAACGTTCCTAGACGAAAAGGCAAAACATGATTGCAAATTTCTACTGCTAGTTGCTACTTCACTTTGTGGTGACCCTGGCCTGGGAACTGCTGCTGAAGTAGAGGGGCTTGAAATCGAAACATGGGCATGAGCAGTATTCCAATGAAGTAGCGTATGGTGTGGTTTCTGACACTTTGAACATTTGTGCGCACTATTGCACTCGTTCCTCATGTGACTATGAGCCAAGCAATTCAAACACAGTTGCTTCTCTTTTACCACGTTTGTCCTCTGCATCGGGCTTAGTGCCAAAAATCTAGAACATTTAATCAGCTGGTGGTCCGGCGAACGACACATAGGACATGTGCCTCCTTCCGTAGACTGGAACGTCTGAATCCGGCGAACGACACATAGGACATGTGCCTCCTTCCGTAGACTGGAACGTCTGAAAACGCTTCGGCTTAGGATGTGACTCAGGGGCCGATTTGAAAGAAGTCGACTTAGAAGAATTTTTCAGATTTAAAACCGTTTCGAGCGTTTGAAATCTGCTCGTTAAGAACTCATCCATGTCTTTCCATTTAGGGATTGCTCTTTTATCCCTAATTGACTGCTCCCACAAAGAAGGGGTAGCATCTGGAAGATGAGTGGAGCACAAGAACACCAAAATAGCATCCCAATTTTCAATGCTAATGCTATTTGCTTCTAAGTTTGAGAGAGAGTTATTTATATCACGCTGTAACTTCTTAATGGCCGTGCCATTCTCCGAAGTTACAGCCTCCAGGCTAAATAATGCCTTAAGTTGAGAATTCACTAAGACGCGTTTATTCTCGTACCTATCCGCTAGATTCTGCCACGCTAACTCAAACCCATCGTTGGTCAACGGAGATCTATTCACGATTTCACGCGCCTCACCACGAGTCTTCTGTTTGAGGTGATACAACTTTTCCACTGGTTGTAGTCTTGCATTTGTTTGAGGTGATACAACTTTTCCACTGGTTGTAGTCTTGCATTTGACTTATATATGGCCGTGAACATGTCACGAAAACTTGGCCATTCACTATAATCACCAAAAAATATATCTGTGTCACATGGGGGTAATGAAAAATTATGTGACACAGCTGGGGCATCTCTACTTTCACCATGTCCCGAAAGATGTACCCTCGTTGAACATCTTTCTTCAGACAAAAATGAACATGTTGTATCCACCAAGGATCCACATGTCATATAGGCACTCAAACATTTGCCTTGCTTTGTCATGACAGCTTCTTTGTCTAAGCCCTCTGGTTTGTGACACATTAATTTGTCATATGACACTTTAACTGCACGCCACAGACTCTTCAACTCATCCTTCAACAACTTTATTGTGAAGGAAGTTTGCTCTGCTGGGTGACATTCCCTCGCACATTGCGCCGCAAACCGAAGAAGTTCGTCAGCGCAATGGTTATACCTATTTTCAGCCATTTCTATTTTTTTTTTTACAAAATTTAGTAAATTAAACAAAAACAAAAATTAAGTTACCAAAAAGTAAATATACAAAAACAAAAATTGAGTTACCAAAAAGTAAATATAAAACTGATTACAAAATTTAAAAACAATTTTTATTTTTTTTTTTATATTTAAATAAATGAAGTGCGAAATTTGTTATATCAAAAAACCGGCGCTGCGTCAGTTATTTCGAAATGGGGTACAAAAAATAGTAAAACTTGCTTGAAATAACTACACAGCCCGAAAACAATATTTTTTTTTTTTAATATAACGCACACAAAAAAAAATTTACAAAAACTTTAATATCGACCCTTGCTCTGGTTGGTCGTATACCGCACAACAAACAAAAGAAAAAATATATAAACGCACCGATGCAAAAACAATCGAAGGCGCAACGGTGCTTGTATGTATATATATCTATATATATGTGTTTTATTAAAATATATTTATTGTAATTTTAACACTGCAGCGCTCATGCAGCGGCTTCTTCTTGTCTTTTTGCTTGTTTGTTTTGATCGTCTCAACCGGTACCGATCAAAACCGCTCTCTAATTCCAATAGAATTACAAGCTAATATAAAATCGAAAAAACACTCAATATGAAAACACTCAACACTCTAATCGAAAAGTGAGTGTGTATATAAAACTTTTTGAGTGCGCCAAAGAAAAGGCAAAGAATATTTGCACAACAAAAATTATGCACAAAAACACTCAAATGCTAACCGAAAACTTGCGGAACTGGCAAATCGAAAATGCAAACGCACGCAGGGGGAATATTAAAGCAAAAATATATGATATACGCACCTGAATTATGTACTAAACAAAAAAAATGAGTACAATTATTTATTTTTATTTAAAACGCTCTGTCTGCGTTATCCGGGTTCGAAGGACCAAAAATGTTCGCTTTGCCGCTCTTAGGCACTTGGAACACCCAATATAATTAAATCCAAAATTAGATGATGCTGGCGCAGACAGGTGGGGAGGGTCGTCAGTGTCTACAAAACACTCGCACGAAAAAACAATAAATGAAAACGCGTTTATATAAATTTAAAATAAACAATTGTAGCGCGCTCGCTTCTTTAATTTAATACAATATTAGTGTATATCAAACGGGGTATATTAACAACTTTCGTATAAAATAAAAGCGTAACTATGTACAAACAAAACGTAGCGTTCGCGGGGGTGGAAGTATTTAAACTAAACTTGACTTAAAACTAGCGAAAACTAACTAGCAGGAGTGCTCGGCGATTGGCAACGCTAGCGCCCTCTATTACTTTAAACAAATGTCACAACAAATTCAAATTTGGCGCTAACACATTTCTTACCTTTTTGCTTTGCACTGCTTGGCTATAAGCTAGAGAAACATTTGTTTTGGTTAGGCGACCTGTACTGATACAACGCCTCTTACAGTCGGTTATGCCCGACTGTAATTTTCTTGTTTTACATTCAGATCGTTATTCGAAATTCGAGAATTTAATCTTTTAACAAGTCTAAATGATAATAGAGAACATGCTGCAGGTGCAATTTTAAAATAAGAAAATCTGCAGGCTATTCGAAATATCATCAAGATAAGTAGCATCATTAAAAGTTAAATGTGTCACAGGAGACATTACTTAATACAAACTTCCCTCTTAATTCAAATTAGTTAGTGAAAATTTTAAAAACTTCTTCGGCAAAGTTTCTTGCAGTAGGTGATTTTAATGAAGAACACTCTTGGTGAGGCTCTAGGTTAACAAATTCTAAATGTCAATAATTTTACGGCGGAGATCTTAAATGCCCAAATCAAATTTGAGGATGTTGTCTAGCTAACTGCTGGGGCAATATCCTAAACGATTTGATAACCATTTACTCTACAGCATTGAGGTTATATACTAATTGTTTGTAATATTTTGATCGAGCAATGTTACTCCTTTCAATTGTATAGAATTCTTAATGAACATGAAGTGTCTTAAAATAATGCCATCAAAGGAGGACAACCTCCGTTCTCGTGTGTACAAGTTCTACTCCGTTAACATTCAGTTTGGAAAAGTGTACACTGTACGACATTTTATGGCAGAAGGAGTACCTTTACCGACTATATATGCTATTTTACAACGATATGACATCAATATATCAGCTTCTCTTCAGCCTGATTCTGGTGCATCCAATAAGAAAATGACTCCAAGAAAGATGGGTACCCTAAAACGTCTGTTCAACAAGGATAAACTGTCACAAAATTGTAGCCAGCCGACGATCTACAATTCTTTTAAAAAGAAAAATATTTGGACTTACAAAAATAAAGCATATTGCAGACGATAAGACATTGTGTGGCATATTTAGTCGCAAATACTCAACATGCTTTTGGATAATCGACGATGAATCATATTTTACGCTTCCCCACTCTAACAAAGGGGAAAAAATCAAAGTCAACATCAAGTTTTCGAAAAATAAGTTTGAGAAAAAAGTTTATGTATGGCTGTCAATCGGTCCAAATGGAATGTCACAATTTCTCTTTAAAGAGTCCAATTTTGCGATTTCTTGTGCTGTGTACTTAGGAGGAGTAACTGATTCCATATATTAGAGCCAATGATAACAACTACGTGTTCAGGCCTGACAAATTTCACAAGAGAACATCCATTTGGTTGCCAAGAAAGACAATCCTATTAAAATTCTTGATCAATTCTGAAAAAAATTGTCTACTAAAGTGGTTGAGGAGTCGTAAATATTCGCAAACTTACCAATTGCATTAAGTTTAAAAATAATGGAGCCAAACCTTCTACAGCAATTAGAGGAGGATACTAAAAAGACTTGATCATATCAGACGTCATGGTGTTGTTGAGAACCAGTAGTCAAATTGTTTTTTGTTTTATTTTGAATTAGATTTGACTTTTATTAGATTTGACTATTTTAAAGCAGCTAAAGTAACTATTGGACTCATGACATGGCCATGAAAGGAGATGAGTATCACTTTTTACTAGTCTCACTTAAAAAAAAAAATGTTTGAAACTCGCAAAAGACTTCTTATCTTATGCTGACATTATAAATTCGAAAGACTATACGATTCGACATTGGCATAAGTTTTGTTGGTGTGGACATCAAATGGAAGAGGCAAAGAATTTGTTCGACTAGGTTTACACAAAGGCAGAATTGACAGTAAAATACATCAATTGGGTGTTAAATTATCCAGCTAATCCAAGTTTAAGTGGAGCCTAGGAGCGGTTGGTACAATCTACAACGCGTAATAAAGCGTGACTTCTTATGGACGGACATTTCATACATATTTCAAAGGAATATTTACAGCTTAGTAGGGAAAGTGGAAATATATTTGATGAATACAGGTCTGACAGCAATCCATGAAATAGAGTTGGTCGGATATAAAAATTTCAAAAGTGCTTGCAACGGATCTACGAGCGCCGTCCCAAACACAATGCCAAAATCGTGCTTTGCGACCGCAGTCTTGACGGAAGACTTGCATCGAGCGTTTTAAATACGCAAATATCGACTCGAACGGGTCCACACCGCACGACCAAACGTTTAACAAAAGCCATACATTGGCAAGCTGAAATCAGAACAGACCCCCGAAGCATTCTCAAACACACTGTCCCGACTGCTCTAAAAAAGTTCTTCGCCATCTGAATATAAAGGTGAGCCGTAAAGATATATCAAACACTTCATGGATATGGGTGTTAAAGAGGTCATTGATTATACCAGACCTGTAACTAACACGGACTCTTAGAGAGCGATATCGAGAGAAACGGAGAGAAGAAATACGCCTTTTAAGACGCAAGAAAAGGGAACAATAAAGGTGAGACCTTGAAGAGATTGAGATGTTATGTTATTGGAAAGAAGCGCGAAAACTCTATCAAAAAGTCGAACGTCTGCACAGAAATCTCTGAGAATATGTAAAACCCACTTTTTTTTTGTGACCTTTTTGGAGGCTATTAAAGAAGCGACGCAAGAACCAACAGTTGCTGTTGGCTTTAAGGTAGATCCACCGGACTACAAAGATGTTAATTCAGATATCAAAAAGTAGAAAAATAACAAAGTGGCAGGTACCAATAGGCATCCAGCTGAATTGTTCAAGACTGGCGGAGAAGAGTTTGTAATAAATATGAACCATCTTTTCTACGAGATATATACCAATTTATCCATGCTCCACAACGGAAATCTCAGTGTTGTTTGTGCTATTTTTAAGAGGATAGATTTCACTGCTTGCAACTACCGTGGAAAAAGCTTCATTTCAAACATTCACACAACCAAAAATCTTGGAGAAGATTCGTTTAATAAAGACACACATAACCTATTGGTCGATTACAAAGCCGCTTCGGCAAGTCGATATGAATGAAGTTTATTGATACCCGGTCTGTACTAGGTATCTTATGAAAGACTGTTCATCTTTCAAAGATGACTCTATCGCACTTATATGTGTTGTTAGCGCCAAATTTGAATTTGTGGTGTGTAACGTTTTTTACCACACCGCGCTAATTTGCTACTCGTCTTGTTCATCTGCTCGAACACTAACTCTGAGAGGAGAGAGGAGTTAGTCAGTTATCAAACTACTGCAAACGAGTACGCTACCACTTTGTGCTGTTAATATTCGACTTTTTGAATTTTGCGCCAAGTTTATTTCACCCCGTTTTTTTATTATACACTGATGTATTAAATAAAAGCGAGCGCGCTACAATTATTTATTTTAATATATAAACGCGTGTTTTATTTATTGTTTTTCGTGCGAGTGCTTTACAGGCACTGACGACCCACCCCACCTGTCTGCGCCAGCAACTACAATTTTTATATTTTGGGTGTTCCAAAGCCTAGGAGCGGCACAGCGAACATTTTGGTCCTTCGAACCCGGATAACGCAGACAGAGCGTTTTTTAAAATAAATAATTGTACCCTACCTTTTGTGTACATACATCAGGTGCGTATAGCATTTTTGTTTGATTTTTTAAACCCCCTGCGTGCGTTTGCATTTTTTGGTTTGCCAGTTCCACAAGTTTTCGGTTGGCATTTGAGTGTTTTTGTGCATTATTTTTATTGTGCAAATATTCTTCGCCTTTTCTTTGGCGCACTCATAAAGTTTTACATACACACACTTTTCGATTTGTGCGTCGAGTGATTTTTTGTTTGCTTGCAATTTGATTGCATTAGAGCGGTTTTGATCGGTACCGGTTGAAACGATCAAAACAAACAAGCAAAAAGAGAAGAAGAAGCAGCTGTATAAGCGCATGCTGCAGTGGTAAAATTACAACAATAAATACATTTTAATAAATACCTACATATATATATGTACATACATATAAGCACCGTTGCGCTTTTGATTTGTTGTAACCCCGCATCCCGCATAGTCTGTCGCTAGCGCTATTTGGACGGACGGACAGACAGAAAAGTTAGGAACAGTTAAACAAAAATTTCTTTTGTTTCTGTATACGACCAATACGTACCAGGGTCGATATCAAAGTTCCATATTATTTGTTTTTTCGTGCGATTATATTATATTTCAAAATATATCGTTTTTCGGGCTGCATATAATTATTTCAAATAAGTTTCATTGTTTTTTCCCCCTTCTTCGAAATAATTTATCGCAGCGCCGGTTCATTAAATATAATAATTTATACGCACTTTTTATTTAAAATAGAATCTTTTCGAACAAATTTAATTTAAATTTTTGTTCAAATTCTCTCTTTGTTTGACTTTTGCAACCTCATTTTTTTTTTGTTTCATTAATTGACTAAGTTTTTAAAAAAATGGCCGAAAATAGATTCAATCATTGTGCTGACGAACTTCGTCGTTCGCGGCACAATGTAAAGAAATGTGCCCAGAGGAACAAACATCCTTCACAACAAAATTGTTGAAGGATGAATTGAAGAGTCTGTGGCGTGCGGTCAAGGTTTCTTACGACAAATTAATGTGTCAGAAACCAGAGGGCGTGGACAAAGAACTTATCATGGCAAGGCAAAGTATATGTTTAAGTGCCTATATGACATGTGGTTCCATGGTAGATAGGACTTGTTCATTTTCAGATCATCTTTCAGAGCATTGTGGAAGTAGGAGATACCCCAAATGTGTCACATAATACTTCTTTACCTCCATGTGACACAGACTTGTTTTACGGTGATTATAGCACATGGCCAAGTTTTCGTGATATGTTCACGGCCATCTATAAGTCGAACTCTAGACTACAACCTGTGTGAGAAGTTGTATCACCTAAAACAAAAAACTCGTGATGAAGCTCGAGATATCGTCAACAGATCTCCGCTAACCAACGATGGGTTTGAGTTAGCGTGGCAGAATCTGGTTGACCGATATGAAAATAAACGAGTGTTGGTAAACAGTCAGCTCAAGGCATTGTTTGGTTTAGAGCCTGTAGCTTCTGAGAATGGCGCGGCCATTAAAAAGCTACAGCGGGAAATCAACAATGCAATTGCCAATTTAGAGTCCAACAGTATCATCATTGAAAATTGGGACGCTATACTTATATTTCTGTGCTCTACCCGTCTTCCAGATAATACTCTGACGCTATGGGAGCAGTCTTTGGAAGACAAACGAGAGGTTCCAAAGTGGAAGGACATGGACACCTTTTTAACAAGCAGGTTCCAAACGTTAGAAACGGTCTCAAATCTTCGTAGCTCTTCGGAGTCCGTTTCTGTTAAGCCTTCCTCAGATTTTAACAAGTCGATGCGTTTGAATACTTTTCAAACAAAAGTAGCATATCAGTGTCATATGTGCCAGTCTTCGGAGCACAATTTGATCAAGTGTCCGAAATTTTTAGCCCTCAGTCCTAAGCAGAGGACAGATAAAGTGAGAGAGAAGCAACTTTGTTTTAATTGCTTGGATCACAGTCACATGAGGAACAAATGCAAAAGTTTGTTTAGGTGTACAAAGTGCTCAAAACCCCACCACACGCTGCTCCATTGGAACACTACTGCCAATGTGTTCAATTCTAACCCCCCTTCTCCGGCAGTTCAGTCGAATTCCAATGGACATGCAAGTATGTCGCAAGCAACGAGAAGCAATAATTTGCAATCTTGCTTTGCATTTTCAACCAAGAGTGTGCTCTTGGGAACGGCGATAGTGCAATTAAAATTGAATAATATGGTTGTTTCTGCTCGAGCACTGATAGACTCGGGATCTGAAGGTACGTTCATTTCGGAACGTCTTCAGAGGCGCCTAGGTGTGCGATGCGAACGAGTGCATGCACATGTTTCAGGGTTAAATACATCTCTAGCTGCTAGTATTAACAGGTCGTGTCGTTTGATACTGGAGTCCTCACTCGATCCAAGTTTCAGATTGGAAACGAGTTATTTTGTTTTACCCAAACTTACTGGAAATTTACCCAGTAAGAATATTTCATTGCCATCAGATGTCAGTTTTGATTTCCCCCTGGCCGATCCTCAATTTTTCAAGAGCGATCAGGTCGACATCGTGATAGGCAGTGATATTTACCCTCAAATCGTGAGAGAGGGTATAAAACAAAATATTTTGGGTTCATTGCTGGCTCAACAAACTGTTTTTGGGTGGATTCTTACTGGTCCACTCTCTCCCCTCACCAGGTGCAATACGATTTCTATTGTATCCTGTTTTACAAAGTTTAGCTTGGGTCAGCAATTAGAGACCATTCCCAGTAGGGCTTTTCAGAGTGTTGAGGACGAGTTCTGTGAACGAAATTTCGTCAGCACCACTCAAAGCGATAGTGACGAGAAACATGTGGTCACTCTTCCTGTTCGCCCTAACTATCAGTGTGAGCAGCCTCTTGGAGCTTCACGCTCTCTAGCGCTAAAGCAGTTCATGCATAATGAGACTGCGCTTCTCCGGATCTCAGAGTTTAAGTATGATGAGGAAGTTAATGAGTGTTTGACCTTGCAGCCCTCTTGTAAGGTAACCCCCTTAGATGTCAATGAGCGACATCATTTAACTCATTATACATATTTAAAACCGGAAAGCACCCCTACTTTTTTCGTGGAGAAAAGTGATTCGGCTTTACAGAGAATTGTTTTTCGTTCGTCTGATAAAGCTGAAATTGAAGACTTCGCGTTGACTACGGTTACATTCGGAGTCAATTGTGCCCTTTACGTGGCCATTCGGACTTTACGTCGTTTGGCAGATGACATCCAGGATAAATATCCGCTAGCGGCAGAGAGTCTGCGCTCGATGGTGTATGTGCATGATGCACTTGCTGGTGCTCATGATGTAGCCACTGCTATTCGCTCACGTGTTGAGCTGATAGTAGCATTGAATTCTGCAGGGTTTTCAATGCGAAAGTGGACTGCGAATCATGAAAAGGCATTAGCAGGGATTCCTAGCGATTTTTTGCTGTCAATTTTTTGCTTGTTAGTCGCTAGGTTGTTAGATCCGGCATGCAGGTTAGCTCCAATTGTCGTTTCCGCCAAAATTTTAATGCAAAAAATTTGGTTGGAGAAGACGGATTGGGATGACTGTTTGTCTGCATCTACACAGCAGTCTTGGATAACTTTTTTCGAGGAAGATGTGCGGATAAAATATATCCAAATTTCTCGATGTGTGAATTTCTCCCCCATGGTTAAATGTGTGTTCAATGGCTTTTCAGACGTTTCTGAAAAAGCTTATAAAACTTCTTTGTTTTTGAGATTTTTATGGAAGTACCCACAACCGAATTCAGAGGCCGGACATATTGTGGCAAACCGCGAGAAAAATCTCCCCCCATATGAATGTCGACTCTGTCGCATTTTTCAAACGTACGCAGGTAGGGACAAAAAAGTCAGACGAGCTGATGTGAAAACAGGACGCGGTGCGATTACGCGTCCTGTTGTCCAGCTACATGCGTTACTCGAGAAATTAGTAACTTTTTGTTTGCTTCAAAAAATGAGATTTTTTACAGCATCTATGAAGATGGAGAAGCAACAACAAAGGCGACCACCCACGAAAGTGCCCGGAGTTTTTGGGCATGAGAGACAAGCAGCTTCACGGAGGCCACAACCCCATCAGGCGGGTTAAAGCATCAGCCTCTACAGTGCCCTCAGCCTCTCCACCACGCCGGTCTACTGTTTTGACCAAAGGCGGCGGTGAGAGAGAACTATCTCCCTTTTTGGAGATAGATGAGAAAGTGGAGGTTGAGTCTGCAGTGGCAGAAGCTGCGCCTGGGTCGCCTGTATCTACAGAACCCAGGTCACCTTCAACCAAGCGGAGATGTGCTGATGACAAACACCACTGGGATGAAGGGAAGGATCTCAATTCCCACCCTGAGCGTACCTCCGTCACCTCCGCGCAAGTATCGCACGCCGGAGGGACGTCGAGCGCTCTCTCCAGCTTTGGAGACAGCCAAACCGCGGTCAGCTCCTCCGCGCAAGTATCGAACGCCGGAGGAGCGTCGAGCGCTCTCTCCAGCTTTGGAGACAGCCTAACCGCGGTCAGCTCCTCCGCGCAAGTATCGTACGCCGGAGGAGCGTCGACAGCTGCCTCCATTCTGGAGATAGACGAGGTGGTTGAGTTGGATCCGGAGGCTGGGTTACTTACTGCTGAAGTACCCAGGGCTTCCGCTCCCCCCAAACAAATGAGAGACGTGGTGCACGTCGGCAAAGAAAGCGGCCAGCTGGACGCCATAACCGCGCTCGACCGAAATCGTTCCCCGGTGCACAAGCGGCCTCGGCTGTCTGGTGCACTTGTGGTATCACAGAACAATCGGAGAGTGTCGGTTCCGGCGTCAATCCCCGCCGACGGAACTAACCATTCGCAGTAGGACTGTGTTGAGACCTACTGCGAGTATCAAGCTTATGGTTCACGGGCGCTCAATTATCAAACGAGCGCTGCTTGACCCGTGCATGCCCACCTGCGAGCAGGAAACCACAGTTATCGTGTGTTGGTTTCACTGTAGAGGTGTGGCCCCAGTGCGGTTTTGAATGTTGTGGCACGGGTCAAACGAGAAGTTAAACTGGACACTGCCTGGAAGGTCCGCGTGTTTGGCGTCGCTGACAGCAAAGTGGTAGCACTACAGTTCATTTTTTATATGAGCTAAATTTCGATTTGTGCTGCAATATATTTTTTATTTTGCAGGGATGCTGCAAGGCGGGCGGTAATGTTAGCGCCAAATTTGAATTTGTGGTGTGTAACGTTTTTTACCACACCGCGCTAATTTGCTACTCGTCTTGTTCATCTGCTCGAACACTAACTCTGAGAGGAGAGAGGAGTTAGTCAGTTATCAAACTACTGCAAACGAGTACGCTACCACTTTGTGCTGTTAATATTCGACTTTTTGAATTTTGCGCCAAGTTTATTTCACCCCGTTTTTTTATTATACACTGATGTATTAAATAAAAGCGAGCGCGCTACAATTATTTATTTTAATATATAAACGCGTGTTTTATTTATTGTTTTTCGTGCGAGTGCTTTACAGGCACTGACGACCCACCCCACCTGTCTGCGCCAGCAACTACAATTTTTATATTTTGGGTGTTCCAAAGCCTAGGAGCGGCACAGCGAACATGTGTTATGTGTTATCCTGCAAATTTTTTTGATGTTGATGTAACATATTCTACGCCTTTTTCCATCCATACAGAATATGTTGGGCTCGATCTACCAGAAGAAAGTGATACTGCTCACGTAGGCGAATAAGTTTACAATCAAAAGTGACTTACGTAGTTAATATTGAGTGAGGACGATATGAAGTACTGAGTATCTTCTCGCACACCGTCAATGGGTCTTGAACGGTCTGTAACGATTGAGAGTATCAACTTCAGTATTTTAGAAAACTTTATGTGGAAACAGAAATACCCATGGTCAGGAGAAGATCATGCGTGCTAAGAGATGTTACTTTTATTATTTATTTATTTATTTCGTTTATTTCATTTATAAAAATACTACAAAACGAGTCCAACATACGCACGCACATGTCTACCCAACGACAGTTAAATATAACAAACCACTCGGTGCAGAGTATCTTCACCTTTCAAAACTGAATATCATCATTTTTTTTGTTTATCTGTGTGCTTATGCACATTTATTTGTCTGCGTTCGTTACGTGTTCGTGTTTTTACTGAACAAAGAGAAATCTGTTGCGCGTCTAATGCTGCGCCATTTTCTTTTGTTTCGCAGACAATTGTTCGCATTTTATTCGCCTTTGACTTTTACTTTACTCAGCCATTTTGTTCGCATTATTGTTGCTGCTCGTTAAGCTTTGTTCTTTGCAGAATTGACTTTTATGCAGCATTAATTGAAGTTGCTGGCGCTGCTACTTACGCGTATTTCAGGTTGCTTTGTTCAACTTTGTTGGTTTATTTTTTGCTATCTCCTTTTTTTTTTCTTGTACGATTTTAATTAAAAACGTGTTTATAACAGCGCGAAATCTTGATGAGTGAGCGGAATAATTTATACGAAAATAAAATATAATGGTCTACAAATACACATCAAGTGTCGTACGCACACATAACCAAGTATATTGTCATGCAATGTATGCGTGTAGCGCCATTTTGTGCCGAAATTGAGTTGTTGTAATTAATATATAGCAAAACACGTGCCAGGTATTTAAATCAGTTTATTGACTTGGCATTTTTTGAGTTAATGAAACAGTTTCATGTATATTTCATGTTTGATGCATCGCACATGTTTAAAGCAAGAAATAAAATGGCGCCCTTAAGTATGCAACAAAATTTTTTGCATTTAACATTCTGGGGTATTACCAAGGCAAGAAAAAAAAATTCCGAAAAAATCCTTTTCGACAGAAATAACGAATTCCTTTGAATAACTTCAAAGAACTGTACATTCGCAATGCATTCGTTGACTATTGTACAAAAAAAAAAATTCTTTTTTCTTCTACATCACAGTATAAGGAAGCAAAGCGAAACGAGTCGAATTGAAGCGAAAAGCAGAAAGCTAGTGGAATTCTGAATTCAGTTTGTGGCATTCGAAATGCAATTGAATTGATATTCAAATGCGCGCAGCAAGTACCTTTGGAATCTATTATTCTTCGATTTGCGCAGAAAATATGTATTACTAGCAGAGTATGTAGATGTATACAAAAAAAATAGTAGTAGTAACTACCTCAACAGCAGCAGCAACAGGGGAAACGACTGCAAAGTAACAAAGCCAAATAGCGCTGAGCAGCCCCAAAGGAACAGCATTGCTTCAGACATTGTACGGCAGGCATATGCATTCCCTTGGGCAACAGCATCAGCGCCAGGCGCTAGGCATTCAAGCGTTGCTGAAAGACAACCAAGACGTGGCAGGCGCATGCCATCGATGCAATGGCTTAGAAAAAATTTGACTACATAAGTTGCAGAAATAAGTGCGGAGAAAATTGAAAATAAAAATCGAAAACAAAATCAAAAGAAGAAGAAATTTTTGCATTTTTTGAAACATTACAACGCGGCAAATGGTGAAAATTTGCAAATTGATTGCATTCCCGAACATCTCCCAAGTGTTGACTTCGACTGCATTGCTGACATGGAATTTTTTCCACTGAGCGTTGCTATTTTATTTTATCTTAGTTTACAAAATATGCAGCATCTATTTGAAGATAGGTTCTATAAAGAAATATATTTGATATGGTCATCTTAGTAGACATAGCTTATGTGCGCTCAGTTAATTTACAATAAATCGAATCATATTTTAACATCTTCCAGCTAAATTAAACATGCTACTACTTTGTAATATACAACTAGACTGAAATCTGACTAAAAATTATCATTTTAAGTGCCCAGATACCCCATTTACCTTTAGACCGATAAACCTTTATGTATAAAATGATTCTTTTGTTTATATTAAAAAAAACATGTCAGGGTTACCATATCTACAGATTTTTTCTGGGCAAAACTCTCTTCATTTTACCTAATCACTTTTTTAAAAGAAAAAATGCAGTTAAGAGATGCTCTAGAATAGACTTGTACTGTGGCATAAAAGAGTTTTCCTCCAAGTGGAGTCTTAAATTTTTAAAATCTTAGAGAATCCGATAGTTCTCAGATGAGTCAGAGTGGTTTTTTCATAATTCTGACGGCGAGTTGGAGCACATCGAGTCGAAACACAAATTAATTACGCCCAACGTGTCAAATATTCAAAAATAGCAAGGATTTGCGCCAAACTATGGATAGATGTATGAAGAAATGATTCAATGAACAAAAAGAGTTTGGAGAAGAAATCCAGAAAATTATCCGGAACTACCAATCAACTACGACTTCAACATACAATAAGAGAATGTCTTATGGTTCTTCATAATGTTGAAGTGGATATCATGACTTGGTATCCTTTATTCCAGCAGATATTGATTTAAAAAAACTTTTCGAGTCACACATATAAGGTGAGAACAATATTTAGCTCAACCGCAGTTAAAAATGGATGATTTTCCGGCATTCTTGGAAAAATAATTTCAATCATTGGAAGCAACTGAATATATAAAGCATCCTTTATATAATTTTGAAATTGCCAGCATCAGATAGGCTTAACTAGGTTGAAAACAATGACTGTTTCCAAGGTTATCACAGTTCAAAATCTTGATAATCAAGATGCTGTAGTAAATGTAATAAGAAACACCAAACAAAATGGTGTATGCTTTAACACAAAGTTTAGTAGATTGCAGACATGATATTGGACACATCAAAGATTCAACCATTGCATAATGCTTTGCTTCAAAAATATCTGCTAGGGTATTCACCTATTTAACAAATTTTGGGAGCTTTCAAAAATACTTTAATTTTTTGCTCAGCTCAAATAGCTTTTGATTCCACTTGCAGTTATTTAAACCAAACATCTTTTGACACTTCAATCAATAATACATTTAAAGATATTAGTAATGCTAACAGGATATTATGGACTAAGGCCTTAGTTTTTTGTCTGGGTAAAAACTGCTCAATAGTCAAGTTTAATATCTACGTCCCATTTTCTCAACTATTGCTTGACATGGATTTTTTTCATAAAAAAATCTACAGAGGTGGGACAGATCTGTTTGGTGGCTAATTCTTCTAGTGCTTTGATCTTGACATATCAGACATATTTTATAAAAATTAATGCCCTTTTTTTGGCATTTCTATCTATACATTAAATAAAATTTGTTTCATACAAAAACTCAGAAGGAAACCTTAGTTTGTGTGGTTAGTGACAACCTCCTTTCCAATTTGAAGCCTTTTTTCTAATAGTATTCAAGATCTCGTTGTTCATACTGACAGCGAGATAAACGGAGAGATGGACAAGACTATATCGACTCCAATTTGGAGGCTTATTCAAAATATAAATAATTTATTGAGTTTGTCTCGCATCCTTCTGCCCATTACATATATTCGCCCAAACTTAATATATTATTTTATCCTATGAATACAATATAGCTCGCTGAATAGACACTTTGCCATACAAGAATTATGTACAAAGCCGTGTCAAAAAATTTTTTGGGATGCCACATCTTCAAGAAAGCATCGTACGATGATTTTTTCTGCAATATTTGCAAAAGCTAATAAGTCTAACATTTCTATTCGAAAGAACATTTCTTTCTAAATAGTTTCAACCATGGAAGAGGCCATTAAAAGACGAGCACAAAGTCAAGGTCAATACCATGAGTATCCAGTGTGAACTGCTATGCAATCTTCTTTTCTTATAAGGGTCGAGCCATTTTCCATTTTGCCATAGAATCTTATTTCTCGAGGACGTGTATATCTGCAAGAAAGGAATTCTAAAATTAGTGAAATTTGTTTTTTATGTGTGGCTTCTCCCAATTTTTGCAAGATAAAAAACAAAACCAAAAAAAAAATACTCTGAAAAGTTTAGAAAAAACTAAAATACAAGTTTTTAGATTTTGATTTCTTGTAAATATTTATCATTTCTCTTGCCTGTTTGGTCATTAATTATGATGCCAATCTTTAGCGCGACCTGTCAACCAGTCACTGAGTCGACCTCAGTAGGGCTTTTCGATTTTTTAAAATAAATGAAAATATTGATCAACGTAATTGTGTTAAATTTCGTGGTGCTAACGAAATTCCTTAGTCGATACATAGAAAATGTTAAAAATAGCCTTTGGAGAATATGCTCTGTAAAGCGTTTAAGGATGGTTGGTCGTTCTGTACAGCATTCAACGAGTGTGACCGATTATAACGTCAATAAAATCAAGGAAATCATTGCGGAAGATGATCTTGTGAGCCTAAAAGAGATCGCCCATGCATTGGAGATGTCACACAAGAGCATACGCAATCATATGCACGAAAAATTGCATACACAATTTTATGGAAAGGCAAAGGAGACTTTTAGTAGCCGACTACAAACTTGATTACGATCATGGAACGTATAGTCAACGGAAATGGTCGGATTTTTTTCCTAGTTGCACCACCATTCTAGACATCGTAAACCGTAATATTTCAATCTATAGTTAAACAAACAATAAATCAATTCCACCAAACTTTTGTCTAATGCAGCCGAAACTTCAAGATGGCTATGCAAACGTGCAATACTGCCTCCAAAGTGTGACGATATGAACAAATTGAACGAGCAAATGATATCACAACTGCCTACCTATTATAAAAGAGAACACACACACAGTCATAGATCAAGATCAAGCCGTCAATTATGCAATTGAGTATCTCAACACATTGAATCCAACTTGAAGGTTACCATAGACTTTGAAGCTGAAAGTGGGATCTCCATCTAAATAGAACAAGACTTGCTACAAGGAGCTTTCAGGATGACACTAACTCTATGCATCTACAAATTTATGTTTCAAATAAGACCACATTTTGCTATAATTTGGTTATTATATTTTAATAGTTTTAGCTAACCTCCCATACTTTGAGTTGATCTTTGTCATTTACACATTTCGCCTCAGAACATTTACATAACAATTGGAAAACTTGCCCTTAATTTACTGGACTTAATTTACATTTTTCTATTTCAGCCTATTTAAAATAAAACATTTTTCAAAAATTACGCAACCTGTATTCTCTGCCAATTTAATCCGGAAATTATTTTATGCAAATTATAAAACTTCAAAGAAATTATCACCAGGCTAATCACATTTGAGCGTTAAAGCAATTTACACGTCCAGAGTATGAATGCCGCCGCTGCGTGCCTGGCTGGCTCTAAAAGCACTTTGTGCAAATTTTAAGAAAATTATTTTCACATGTTTTCTGCATTATTTGTTGCTCATAAAAAATTTACTCGTTTTTATACACTTGCTTGGCTATACAAGATTTGCTTGAATAAAAAAAAAAATAAAAAAGGAAACATAGCAGCAAAGAAGAAGCAAAAACGCAAAATTTCAACAAAATGACACTTTATCCAAAATGCAGAGAGAGAGAGAGAGAGGAGAGAGAGATGATGGGAAGAATTTGTAGCCAGAAACACATGCCATGCTTAATAAATAATTCAGTGTGCAACAAGCTTCATACCATCCATATGTACGTCCATTCATCCAACTATTCATCTGACCATTCCTGCTGCCGTCTGTCACATTGCAGTAATCTTTCTCGCACTTCGGTTTTAATGCCACAGCTTCCACATCTAAATTGGTTTGGGTCTCAACCATTTTCGGTTACATTAACACAAGATTGAAATCTATACAGATGTGTGGCCCATTGTTCTTGGACGACACAGCAAGTGTATCCTTAGCCATGTGCGGGTCATTTGTTGTGCAGATTTGCCAGAAGAAAAACAAAGAAGAAAATCATGAGCGGTCTTTGCATTTATTATGAGTCCCGTGTCAGGAAAAAAAAAACGAATTTTGTGCTGCGTGAAGTGAGCTTGAATCAAGGAGCAAGCGGCACGCTAGTTAAAAATGTCTGCAAGATATATAGTGCGAAAGATGTTTGATGTGTTTAATAGAATATACCATAAGATATATTTTATATATATGTATATATGTATCATGATTTCATTTTTTCACGCTTTATATATTGTTTCTTGTTTGTATACATAAAAACGTACAATTCAATCAAACGACTTGGCAACATGAGACAAGAAAAAGCTTTTAGATACTTTTCTATCTCAACAGGCAAGTGTATCTCAATGGTATTGTGCTGTGTTAAAGCGCGTGTTCTTTCATTTCATTGATTTTACGTTTAATTTAATATTTAAGTTTTGTTTAAATGATATATTTTTGTTAAGTTATCAAATGTTTTTATATGAGTTCTGTTTAAAAGTAAATTAAAATTAAAATGTTTCTGAACAGCTCTTGTGTGTGTGTGTGTGCGGCAAAGAAACCGAGCGTTTTTTCGCCTTTAATGATTCCGATTAATTAATAACGGTTCGTTTATTGGATTCAAAGGTTCTACAAATAGAGAAAGGTAATAGGAACAGAAAAAACTTATGGTTGAAGATGTTTAGAGGTCGTGTTAAAAAATTAAACTCGAAAACTCTATGAAAATATCAAGGGTTTGAACTTTACTATTGGAACTTGAGCTTACAACTGAACCCCCAAATTCACAACGCTGCGTTGTTCGCCACTTCTTTCAACAGATTCTCTAACCGCACCTCTTTGGTCCACGGAAGTTGCAGCTCTAGTTGCTGAGAAAAGATGCCTTCGTCGAGTCTGACACGATTCTCGCAACCATAGAGGAAACAGCCCTGTTCTGTTTTCGCAAGAACTGGAGCAGCTCCTTGAAGATGTTGAGCCAGCCGAACTTCAGTACAACCTGTGGCAGCTAACCAAGGGTTTCAAAAGGCCTATACAAATGAAGAAGCCCATGAAGGATGCCACTGGAATCTGAAGTCGTTCGCATGCAGAAAGAGCTGCAGCCTTTGCCGACTACCTATTCGAAGCATTCTCACCCTTTGAAAAATCTACAAACTCGAGACAGAAGAAACTTTTAGCTTTTTAGACGTCACCTGGGTAAGATAATTTTGACATCGCTACCATTAAAGCCTCAGCTCCGAATAGGATTCAGTTAATCATTAAGATCATCAATAAATGCTTCCAGCTTCATTCGTAAACCTGGGTAACCTGCAGCCAAACTCGCCTCATATCGCCCGATAAGTTTATTGACGCTACTCTCCAAAGTAGTCGACAGACTACTCCCGCGTGGAGTCCGACCAATACTGGAAGAGGCCGATTTGATCACAGAGCATCAGTTTGGCTTCAGAGAATGCAATGGCATGGCTGAACATAGCCATAGACAAGTCGAGAGGGTACTGGAGGCATTCGAGGAGAAAACGTATTGTCCGGCCGTCTTTCTGGATGAAAAGCACAGCCTGTCGACAGTCTGTTGCACGCAGTGTGCTCCACAAGCTAAAGACAGACAACTCTGCTCAGCACCGAACTACCGCTACATCAGGTCCTACATTGAGCGCAGGAACTTCTTTGTGATGATGTGGCGAAGAAAGTTCTGGAATAAACGAAGTCAGAGCCGAGGTTCCACAGAGAAGCGTATTTGGACCCGTCCTTTATACGCTCTATATCATACGACATGTCCCATCATAGAGGAATGATAACCTGCTGGCCGCTACGTATGCCGACGACAAGGCTTTCCTGGCATCCGACGCCTGCCCACAGGTGGCTTCAGCCATCCTTCAAAGGCAGCTCGACACCACCAATAGCTGGCTTAAGAGATGGAACATTGTGGTGGACTACTTTCTCGCTGAGAGGAGGACCGTGTCCTTAAGCTTAGCTCGACGGAACAGCCGTTTCCAAGCAGTGCTAAAGCCAAGCATCTGGGCATGGTGCATGGATAGAAGAGAACCATGGCGTACTCGTTTGCTTACCAAAAGCAATCAACTCAATGAAAGACTTAACATTTATTTATGGATGATCAGACAAAGGTCAATTCTCAGGTTGAGGAACAAGCTCCTAGTATACAAAGCGATAATAAAACTTATATGGACCAATGGAATAATGATTTGTGGCAAAGCCAGCCGGACCAAGTACTCTATTATTCAAAAATTTCAAAACAGGGCTCTCAGAATAATCTCCTGCTCCTTCTTCATGAATATGAAAATGTTTCTTTTGTGTCGAGCTTCTGTAACGCTACGCCACAGTGAAGCCTGCTATTTCATTTGGATCGGGTTATTACTCCTAGACTTTCTTCTATGCAGTTGATCCACAGATTAATGGAGGAGTAGGATGAATCCATATATAAAGATGTATCCATATTAACAGATATCATACACTTAGTTGAGATGTTCAAAATAAGGAAAGCACACAACCCTTGAGTTTGCCAAGTCCTTAAGTTCTGGCACACTAGCAAATTGAGTCGCTTGTTATATACGATCTTCAAATAATATAACGTTCAAATATGTAACGAATTATTACTTCCGTCGTTCTCTCAAGAGGTTAGTACGAGAATGTTAATAAGATAGTTCAATAAGGATGTACTTATCATTGAGCTGTAACGATTCAAACATTCTGTAGGGGATTTGAAAATTACCTACGGGCAATAACTGACCAATAGGCGATATAGGGACCAAATGTTCAAACATATTGTTCAAAGTGTTTCGACCATAGAACTATATTTCATCGAGGTCATATTTATGAATATTATTTTATTGGGATTAAAGCAAATTCATCCTTCTAATATCTTTTAGAACTTTACGAACTCTTACTCAGCGAACTCTACGATTTTTACTGAAATCACAAACTGCAAAGGTGAATGAGAACCGAAATAACCGGGAAAAATTTGTTTATTATAAAATACGAAGATTTTCATTAGAATGTTAAATGCTTTATGCCAAAACTATTAAACCACTACAATACGTGCGCAGAGTAAATACAAGAAATCATTTAGTATAATGATTTAAATTAATCATATTACATAAAGCAACAATATACAACACCAAGGACCTAACCAACACATATACAAAAAGAAACACACAGCAACTAAATATTCACAACTAGAATACAGACAAACACAAGCAAACGAAATGATTTATAAATTGGTCTGACGTGAATAAAATTTGAAATTAAGCGCCATGCAATAAGGCGAATGAATGAGAGAATACAAAAAATGGCGCTGCATGCATAATGAGAAGGATCGCCTATCCGGAATAGGACTAAAGTCAAAAAGCAAGCAAAAGATATAGCATACGTGTGGGCGCA